>JAGDQP010005459.1:0-35773 GCA_022664845.1 Lepisma saccharinum | reverse complement strand
TAGGCAGTCTGCTACTTGAACATTTTTTGAATATATGATTTTGTAATCGTATCCGGATAGAAAGAGTGCCCAACGTACCAACCTTGGATGAATATCCGGTGGAATAGCTTTATTTTCTCCAAAAATTATCTTCATTGGTATTGAATCGGTGACTACGGTGAAAAATCTTCCAAATAGATATTTATGAAACTTTTTAATACCGAATATTAAAGCCATCGATTCTTTTTCGAATTGTGCATACTGTTTAGAAGCTTTAGATAGGGATGCTGAGGCCCAAGCCACAGTTTTAAATTTTCCTCGTTGATCTTTATTACACAGCTGGACACCTATTCCATATGGACTTGCGTCAGTAAATAAAAATATTTCTTCTTTTGGATTAAATATATGATTCCTTGTGCAATCAGTTACTAACTTCTTTAGATGTTCATATTGATTTTGGTGATCTAAAGTCCAATTCCATTTAACATTTTTTTGTAGAAGATCATACAGTAAATGAGCATGTGTTGATAATTTAGGAATATGCTTTTGAAAGTAGTTGATCATACCCAGAAATGAACGAAGTTGACTCACATTCTCAGGTCTAGGACAATTCATGATTGCATTTTTGTGTTTTTCAATAGGTTTGTACCCCTGAGCTGAAATTTCATGACCAAGATACTCTATTGCTGGTTTGAAAAACTGACATTTATTAGCATTTACCTTTATATTCAATGATTGAAACTTTGCTAACACCGCTCTTACCTTAATGTAACAATCGTCAACACTATTTCCGCCTATAACAACATCATCGAGAAATGCTTGCGCGTATGGGAATTCTGTCAATGTGGTGTCCATGAACTGCTGAAAGATATAAGGGCTTGTGGATAATCCAAAGGGCAATCGTTTCATTTTGTATAATCCCCATTGAGTAGTTAACGTAAGTACATTGCTTGAGTCATCATCCAATTCCAGCTGCTGATACGCCTGGCTTAAGTCTAATACTACGTAAGTTGTAGCGTTTTGTAATTTGTGCAGAATGTCTTCCATAACTGGAAGTGGATAAAACATCCTTTCCAAACATTTGTTAACGGTGACCTTATAATCTGCACAGATTCGTGATCTGCAAGAAAGCAGAGCGCTCAGTAAGAGGACTGAGTTACAACTAATATAAAGTATCCACGCATATCTACTAGAAGGTACAGTGAAATATTCCTTCGTTGTTCACGAAACTGTCTACATCAGGGGTGTTTTTCTAAGGAGGAAAGTGCCTTGGCGCAATTATGTCTTTCATTGTGTAAAATTCGCTGTAGAGTTACAAGTAGATACATAAATTTAAGAAAGTGCTCTGGTCGCCAGGGTCCGCTAACCCTGAAATGCACCACTGATTCTACACCTAATTGGATTAAATTTTACTTTAGCTACACCAAACGTGGAGGCATACTAATGCCCTGTCGAATTTCGTCTTAAATTAGTGACCATTAGAACGTGGAGGTTAGGTGCGGTAATGTATCTACATTTTTCACTCTCGGAGCCGGTCAATTAGCGCGTTCCTTTCTTGGTGTAGAAAAAGTAATATGAACCCCTAAATTGTATGAGGGAGCTACACTACAACAATCGTAGTTCACAATTGGCTACTACAACTGGTCAACTACTGGTGCAACCATACCTTCAGCGATATGTTTGTGGGTTAAGTTCCTCAGAACCGATCGAGTAATAGTTAAAAATAGCAAAATTTACAGGAGAAATTGATAAGTTAATCACTTGTGAAGCATAAAAAAGGAGTAGTGTGTTAAATCAAAAGAAAGATCAGTTGAACGTTAAACTACTTTTGAGTAGCGGAAGTGTTGCCGTGAAGTAAAGGCGGGAATAATCCATACAACTGTGAGTAAAATTTTAAAATGCGTATAATATATATATATATATATAATAAATCACAGCCATATTCAATCCACTATTGGATGAGGCCTCTCCCCGAAGGGAGGAGTTGGTCTACTGCTCCCACGCTGACCAGACGGGTTGGGAGAGGAGAGCCGAAGCTCTCACTGTGATCGCCACTGTATTTTATTCACAGCAGCTCCCCAATTGTCCTCACGATGCTGGGTCAACACCGAAATTTTTGAGCCTCCACCGGGAATCGAACCCGGGACCGCTCGCACTGAAGTCGAGCGCGTTACCGACTAGGCAACGCAGGAGCTCATATATATATATATATATATATATATACCTAACCTAACCTAACCCACTTCTAGCGTAACTTGTAAACAGTAAAAAAAAAAGCAAAAGCTGATTGAACTACTTTACAGCGCAGTAACACATTTACTGGTCAACATGTAGCCCGCATGACGGGAAAAGAAAAAAGATGCGTTAAATTCACGAGGTAACATTAAAGAAAGTCGTAATCTTTCGTTTGACATGCAGGTAAAGACATAAATAGGCATCGAAACATGTAATTTATTACACCGAACGTGAAGGGTGTAGATGAGTAACTCTCTCCATAACACTTGACCAAAATGCTAACTTACCTATTGTGATGTCCTATTTAGTTAGGATTTCCCGTTGGACTAACTGCATGTAATGTTGTATATTTTTTACTAATTATTTTTTAATTCATTATGCCTTTATTTTTAACTGGTTAAGGTTTACATTATCTACACCAAAGGACACCACCCTACTGACCAATATTATACGGTCTACACCACTCGTTCTTAAAAAAATAATTGTCACTGATACTTCCATACGCACAAACCGACATGTAACTATCCAGAAAATAGTATGACAACCTCACGAGAATAATTAATTTGGGAAAATACGCACTCGGGTGCCGGACGTTTCGGTGCACGGCTGTTTCGGTGTACGGATGTTTAGGTGCGAGGATATCTTGGTGTAAAAATTTTAATCTTTACACCGAAACGTCCTATCTAGTTAACAAAAGTTAGAGACACTCTAAATGCTTTGAAATGTAAAGTATACTTTTGTTTAAGTAAGGTAGTAGATAAGAAATAGCAAACTAGTATTTAGAAAGATATAAAAGGTCTACCTATTTTTCAAACTGTAACGGGATCTCAAATAAATATGCCATGAAGGACATATTTATTAATTACACTGTTTAACAACCAAAATGTATCTTTGGTGGATTCATATATATATATATAGAGGAATTTCACGTCGCTGAATACGAAAATGGCCTTCGTTTTGTTTCATTGGTTCTGGTTTTGAAGACATGCACCTGATGCACCACACAAATGGAATATATGTGTTGATTTGAAAGTTGTCGGTATTGTAACTTGGTCTCCAGCAGGGTTATACGAAATATCACTGCTTTCTTTGCGAGTGGAATAGCCGTGCTAATTATGAAACGAACGAATGGCCTTTACGAAGATATTTAGTTCCAGGTGTGATAAACGTTTCATTCGAGCTTAGTGCAATCAAGCAAAATGCTCCTGCCACCGTTACATATTTCGTCGAATGTATACAATTCTCATTTAGCAATTTACAATTTTGATTCTCTTTTACAATTTATACTTGGAATAAATAAAATGTTAGTAAACTTATTTTTCCTAAGTATCATAAATGTCATTGTGTTCCTTCGATGTATGGAAATCGGTACAATTTTAAACATCACATAATTCATAATCTATCCTTTACATTGGGACAATGAAGAACACAAGAGGAAGGAAATTACGCCCAATTTTATTTGAACACCTGAATTGCAAGACATCCCAAGTTCACCGCAATATTTTTTTCAGCAGGAACGAAAACCAGTCCTCTATTCAGCTGAAATTACTTTTTTATTAAAAAGGGTTTCTGCGGTATGATTAGGATGTAATTATGCAAGTGGTTAACCATTGGAACATAGATACCGATGGACGGACAAAATGCAAATACGAAAAAAAAAGTGGACTTGGGATCTTTTGCAATTCAGGTCTGTTTCCAACAGGAAATTTCATACACCTTCCAAATCGTGGTTACAAATAAGACACCGACAGTAAACAATCCTTACTTAATTATACGGCGTTCATAATAGTGACTAAGTAAAAACTAACTCTGCATCGAAACGTTCTTTATAATGCATTAAAAATTTTGAAATTCCATTAAAATCTCATCCTGAATTACTAGCTGGCAAGCCCAGTGACCTGAAAAACTTTGAAACGTCAGGGAATTCAGCTTACAAGTAGAAAGGACTGAACAAAAAAGTTTCATGGAAAGTTTCAAACACCCGTTAAAGTCAGGGAACATTAAGTATACATTTTTGTTGCTCTGAATATATTGTTTGAAATCTTCATTTTTCTACAGCAGACAGATAAGACATGGCTGTAAGAGGTGGAGACTCTTACAACTGGAGCAAGGGATTTAAAAATTAATTTTATTTCCATAGCAGAGCTTGCACGGACAAAATCCATGAAACTGTCTACTTAAGTATTTGGCTTTGGAAGTCATAATAATAATAATTATTATTATTTATATTAATACACGCCCACCATTGAACCAACACATACAAACATGGCGCCATGTGGAGAACTACAAATGGCGTCATTTCATGTTATGAATGCCACAAAATTCACTGACACAATGACGATCGAGCGAATCTAGGTTAGATTATTTTTTTATTATACGCGATGCTCATGACGTTCAATATTTTATGTGCCCGCTCTCAACGCGGAAGAACCTAATAATTACAAGACCCTTTCACTCGCATATGACAAGTTCTTGCCTCAAAACTTTGCTTGTGTTTAAGTTTCAACACTTTCACACACGTTGAACACTATAATTTTTACATTTCTTCGCTACCATAAACTTCAATTTACCCCACATGATGAATTAGATGTTAAATTCTCGACTCATAATATTTGGATCCTAGATATCATTTCTCAGATAAAAAAAACTGCATATAAACAGTTTGGTACTCCTTGCCTGTTGTGTGGTAGATATAAATATTTACCTGAAATGGGGTTGAGAAGCCTTGCTTTCTGTTAGGACCATTGGGATCTTTATTTTTTATTTTATTTTTATGAAGCAATTGTAAAACAAGAAAGCTACATTGAAAAGAAATCTTCTTTCTCGTTTGAGAACTGTATTACACCATTGAGAAATTGACCCACATGAACGTTTGTTGCTGTTATCCTCAGAAAAGCACCAAAAGCCTTGGCCGCTATGCAGTACGTATTTCATGTTTTCTTATATTGAGACAGATTGTCTCGGCCGGATAGCTAGCTGGAAATGGTTCGAATTGTGGTGTGGGAAAAGAAGTAGCTACTAACAGGAAACGAGGCAATAAATGCAAACAAATGGGGAATTAAGAGAAATGTCAAGAGAGCACACATGAACCTTCTTAAGCTGTGTTTTCGATCTCTTAAATTTCGAAGCCCGTATAGTAACAAAATTCTTGAACTCAACTTGGCAGATACTTTTCAGCTTCTATTTTTTTGCACCGGGTTTCATGTATTGGCAGGTAGAAATGATAGACCTACCAGTAGAAGTGATAAACAATAGAGCCATTTCTGTAAACGGTAAAGAGCACTTTCTTAAAACTGATAAATAGGTTTTTATCTGTGCATCGAAAATCAGTTTTGTTAGAAATGTGATATCAACTTTTTTATCTCATTTGAAATAAGAACGCAAGTTTGGAAATAATACCATTGAGTTAATTTCCATTCTAACATATTCTCATTTTAAATTAAATGAAAATGTTGATGTATCTAAGAAAATTGTTTTTCGGTGAACAGATAAGAACTTCTCCCCTTAAGTTTCTTTTAAGAAATGTTTTTAGTAATGTAAAGTGGTTAAGCATTGCGATAAAGAACATTTTGGGCCTGAGACAGAGGTGCCGGAAGGCCACATATTTTTAAGTATAAAACGTTAGATAACTAAATCGGAATGGTACATAAAATGGCAGGTGTTGTGTCCGAGTTTACGGTTTGGTCGGAGATCTCTGCCTACAATGATGAACTTTACTAAAACAAAAAACATTTCGGAGTTACGTAACAGTTTACATAATCTACTATTCACTTATATCCACCAATCACGGTACAGTTCCAATTAAAAGTTAATTTTAGGTTTCTCTCGCCACCAATCACAGGCCAGTTCCAAGTAAAAGTTCACTTCTATATATTTACAGTAAAGGTCGCTTTAGACGATACAATTTCTCGTACGATGAATCTTAGCGAAAGCAGTGTGCCGCGTAAAAAGAAAAAAGTTATGGATTTATACCAAAACATCTTGCCCTATTGTGGAATTCTTACTTTCATCTCTGTCACTGCTGCTAATCGTAAGATTCATCGTACGAGAAATTGTATCGTCTAAAGCGACCTTTAGACCAATACAGCCCCATTTCCCCTGTCATGAACATTGACACCAGTCGAGTTTTCTATGGTGGAAAATTCTTCCAATTAAAATTTCACTTTCCGATACTACAAACTGAAAACCCACCAAGAGAGAAAAATAGAAAACAAACTTGTTAAGTGTAAAATGTAAAATCTTCATTTTCAATCATGCTTAGTTATAGCATTGCCATTGTTTGTTATTAATTAGAAATCAAAGACATAAGGCCTAATGTTGTTACACCCTACTTTACATCCTTTAGCGGTCTGCGATATGTTAATCCTTTGATTGGTACGCAGGGTACTCCTATATATTATAGACTAGAAGAAGTTGGATTACTTTGCTCATTAAAAACAATTACTGTACTATATTTCCTCTCTTTATGATGATATACAAATTGCATTTGAACATAACAAAGTATTTTAAATTAACACTTTCATACACCTAAACGCCCTTACACCGAATAATCCTTTGCACACAAACATCCGTACACCGGAACGTCCTTCACCGAAACGTCCTACACCCAAACGTCATGTACCGAAACGTCCTAGACCCACGCACTCCAGTCTATTCCGATATGGTGGCACGCGGAGGAATACTAATGGCATAGCGAACATTCCTTTTCCCCTATTGTAATTTTATTTTCCCAACTTAGTCTTAAATTAGTGACCATTGGAACGTGGAGGTTAGGTGCAGTCATGTATCTTGACATTTTTCACTCTCGGGGCCGGTCAATCGTAACATCTCCGATCCTGGTCACCCCTGAAAGAAACAATGTTGAAACGCAAGGAAATATTATTTTTTTATTTAGGGGGCCCAGCACCACCCCTGCCTCTCAGCATTATTTGCCCAGCCCTGCTTCGCGCGCTTGATGAGCACAGCGAATCTGAAATGGATTCTCCACAGGACTGGGGCAGGTCAATCCCCAGTTTATCTCCCTGACTCGGCGTCGAGGCACGGAGACAGAAGGGCCTTTGCGCATTTATAATTTCCAATATTACTTAAAAAAAAAGTTAGAAGGAGGGGGGGGGGGGGGGGGTTTTTTTTTTCTTGGCCCAGTTCCCGGAGACAAAGCTAGGCCCTTTTTCCGCGGTTTGGGGGGATATCTCTTTTTTTTTTATTTGTATTTGTACATTGTTTAGTTTGATTTGACTTGAGTTTGTTACATTGTTTATTTACATTAATTAATTTATTTAATGTATGTTTTATTTTATTACTTGTGTTGTTTTTTTATTGTTGATTTATTTAATTCCTCTTTCCCTTTTATCCTTTCAGTTACACATTTAATAGTCCCACATCACCAGATATTGTTTATTGTTTCATTTATTATTTTAGTTTATTTCTTATTATTTTTATTCATTACACTAGCTAACTATTTTCGCTATTGCTTTTCTTTCTAGTTTATATGTTTTTTTTTATAATATTACTATTCTCTATATTCATATTTTTAATTACAGCTGAATCCCTGCCATACACACACACACATATATATATATATATATATATATATATATATATATATATATAGCAGTAGACCAACTCCTCCCTTCGGGGAGAGGCCTCATCCACTAGTGGATTGAGTATGGCTGTAATTTATTTTATATATATATATACAGCATTAGGATCCTACCAATGTATATATAATATAAGAGTATTATAATATAAAATTTCACATCAGCTAAACCCCAGTAGTATATTCCTATTCCTTTAAACTATTTATCGCTATTTCTTACCCCTTTTCCTATCCTACTACTAATATATTCTAACAAACCTAATTCTATCTCAATCACTCTCACATTTACACTAGCGGGGAGGGGTCTTCTTCAGACGAGCTGGATCCCAGCGACTGGAACACGTCCTCCAGATCCTCAGATCGGGGCCCTTTAGGGACACATCTCCTCTTCTCAGCCTCCTCCACACTTCCACACTGCACTTCACCACATTCACAACCTCACTTATTCACACGCATTCCGAATTTTATTTATTCCGCCGATCTAGCGCCTCGGAGTTCCGATTGCCGTCCATACCATCGGTTGGCAGCCAGGCGCTGGGGGCTTCTCTAGACGGTTATAAGTTTCACGTCTCTACTTATCACGCACGCTGCGTCGACTTTCGGTCGGCCGAAGGGGGATTAATTTAGAAGATCGCATCCGTAGGAATGATTTTGAGCCTACAAAGTTTGTACGTATCCTCGTTTTATTTTTTCCCTCGCCGGCTTTCCTTTCGGTCACGCCCGCTCACCCAAATTCATTTCTTTTACTACATACTATTTACAGTTTCTTGAGTTGTTTCTCCTTATGTATTCCGCCTTTGTCTTTGTGTTTCTATGTATTTCATTTTCTCAAGGTGGGAGATTGCACTCGCCAACCGATCCAATGCCTCTCTTTTTGTTTCATCCTGCAAAATTTCTGTTGTTGTTGTTGCTTGTAATTCTTTTCTTAATTCAACGGTTCGGCATTTTTCCGTCCCATCATCATTTTGTTGATTTAACCGGCACTCAAGGACCACGTGTTCTGGCGTTGCATTTTCTCCACATTCACACTCCGGGGATGCAACTATGTTCAGCTCAAATAATTTTGTCTTGTATGGCCCATGACCGCTAAGAAAATGGACCATACCATTACTCGGATTCCAGTTTTTCCATTCTAAACGTTCCTCAATGTTATTAATTAATCTAAATAATCTTCTAGATTTTATTGAACTTTCCCAACTGATTTGCCAATCTTTAACTATTGTTTCCTCTATATCCTCTTTTGAGTTTGGCAATTTCTTTAGTATTTCTGTTGTCCTTATGATATTTTGTTTTTTGTACCAATATTGCGCTGCTGCTTTTTTTGCTTCCAAACTTAACGGTATTATTCCTAGTATTACGTTCAATGCATCACCCGGAGTGGTCCTATATGCTCCTGACATTCTTAATAGCATCGCACGGTGTGCTCTATCCAATTTATTAGCTAGTTTTTTGTTCTCTTCTAATCTATGAGCCCAGATGCTTGCTCGATAAGTGCCGATGGAGTTTATTATTTGATTATGATATAATTTTATAGTCTTTAACGGTAATTTAAATTTCGTATTAGCCAATGTTATCAGTTTGTTTCGTACTTTTAATAAAATTTGTTAGTTGTTGCCTCTATATGTTCATTGAAATTTAGTTTGTCTATTATTACCCCCAGATATCTAAAAGTAGTTACCCTTCCTATATTCTTATTATCATATTTTATTGTGGGGTTTCTTAGTAATTTATTTTTGAAAATCATGTATTTTGTTTTCTCTACAGATATCTCTAATTTGTTTACGTCACACCATATTTTTAATTGATTTGTTATTGTTTTCCCTTTTTCTTCAATTCCCTTTCTCGAATCTCCTTCCGCCACTATAGCAACATCATCGGCATATGCTATAACAGAGTATGTTTCCTCAAGTTCACTAATCTTTTTCAGACAGGGATCTATACACATGTCCCAGAAGATCGGTCCGCAGACCGATCCTTGTGGGCATCCTTTATTAGGGGTTCTTTCTAACCTTTCGCCTGGTGCTACAAGATTTACTTTTCTATCTCTGCAGTAGTCCCTGAGCACCTGGATCATTCATATTGGTAAGTTTAGTTCTTTCATAATAATAAATAGCGCTGGCCACCATAAGTTGTCAAATGCTCCTTTTATGTCTATATAGATCGCTAGGGCTTATTTTTCCTCTGTCTCTTTTATATCTGTACAGAACTTATTGATTGCATCCTGAGTACGCAAGGAAATAAGTGAAAAACTCGGTTTTGTCCTTCGGGTTACCGGATCAGGCCGGGACCGCAGTCTGGACCCGCTGATTCGGTCCAAAAAAAAACCCAAAAAAACGACCCAGTGACCCGATTTCTCTCTCCATGACTAACGCCACATTCTAATTACTTCTTCTTGACTTGTTAGTGAGGGATTGGAATCTCCATTGATTAAGAATATTTCCCATTTCTACGAAAACAACGAATCACGATGGCGGCAGATCGTATAATAAACGTTACCAAATTATTTATAAAATTATATATGTAAACAGGTGACATTTGAACTTGAATGACTGTTAATTTAGCAAGAATCCGTAAAGTTTACGTTGAATATTACTCATTGATATTTAAATGCGATATAATTACTTTGAATTCTTTGACATTGAAGTTTATTCATTATGTATATAAAAGGCAATTTTACATACGAGTTTCTTTCGAATTTAGATGTCACACATCTGAATAAAAAATACGTTTTTTTTAGTTGTGTTAAATTGAATAGATAATTTAACTATTGTTACACTGTTAAACTCTACCGCTGGTGTTAGCAGCTTGTATAAAAAACACGAAGTTTTGAAATCGCAGTGTAAACCTGAATCATTCAAAGAATAATGTTACATTATCTTTTACGCGTATAATTTTAAATTGTTTCACGTTTCTCTCCCTCTTTGAAAATTTAACTTCCTATTTCATTCTTTTCTCAAATAAGAGCACACTCATATTCACATATATACAAGTCACTACGATATTTCGTGCACACAGTTGCACTTTGTCATGTGTAGAGGAATAGCAAAGTGCAATTGTTCCCAAGATTGAAGAGACAGTTGCTATTCGTAGCGGACGAGGCATCAAGCTTGGAGAAGAACTGACTGCTGTAACGCGTAGATTTCCGGTGCTTGGAACACCCAGACTCTGAGCTTGGTAGACCCATTGTAGCCAGCTATAATTCCCCTACTGAACGCATTTCCGCTCTTGTTGATACCTTCCTTCAAGCACATGTTCAAGCGCTGCCTGCCTACATACGCAACACTTACCACTTCCTTGAAATAATCTGTAAATTACCGCTTCTTCCTTCTGACACACTGCTTTGTACCATAGATTTACTTCCTTATATACCAACATTCCTCATGCCCATGGCCTAGCAGCTATGGAATTCTTCCTTCCAGAGACCCAAACCTCATACCCCAACCACAGCTTTCCTTCTTAACCCGGCCAACCTAGTTCTCACATAACAACTTCACCTTTGATGACAAACACTACCTTCAGATCCGAGGTACAGCCATGGGTACGAGAATGGCACCTTTTTATTCTAATCTGTTTATGGGCAAGCTCGAACATGATTTCTTGCAAACTCAGCCTTTGAACCTACTACTCTGGGTAAGATTCTTAGATGGTATAATGATGCTATGGACTCATGGTGAAATCAGTCTCAAGACATTCCTAGAACAACTGAACCAATTCCGTGTTGTCCAGTTCGCTTGGTTGAATTCTAGCAAAGGAATCACATTCTTTGACGTGGACATCACTTTAGAAAACAACACCTTCACTACTTCCGTTCACATAAAACCTACCAATCATATGCATTATTTACACTACTGAAGTTCCCATTCTTACCACACCAAGAAGGCGATTCCTTTCTTTCTTACCCTCAGAGGACAACGCCTGAATTCCACCACCTCTGCTACTGAAACTAACAACCAACGCCTCCAGGAAGCTCTAGTCAACCGAGGACTAACCTTGTTACCAAAGAGATCCGCCGTGCATCCTCACACACTCAAACCATTCAAGGCTCCAATCACCCAGTTCCATCCTAAACTAACCAAGGTCAAACAAATCCTACACTATCATTTCCACATTCTCCAATCTGACTCAGACCCAAGATCAGCATTTCCCACCTAACCTAGATTAGTTTTTCAACATTCACCTAATCTTAGAAACATCTTGGTCCGTACGAATCCTTCCTCGCCACCACCCTAAACCGGCGCCCATACATGAAAGAGACCCAGATGTAGGACCTGCTCCATTTTATCACTTCTCTTACAGTCACTATCAGTACTGCTAATGGCCGGTACATCCTAAATCGCAAGGGTACATGCGAGGCCTCTAATGTTATATACATCCTAACCTGCAAGCTGTGATTCCTTTTATGTGGGGGAAACAGGTTGTGCTCTAAACTTTCGTATTAACAACCATAGTCACTTTTGCAATATCAATAAACCGAATGCCTCAGTCTCCTTACACACGAGAGTCCCACAACAATTTTGATCTATATTTCCTGCTTGCCATAATCCACATTTGACCCCCTACAATCAGCACCTCAACACGCCGTCTGTGGGTGGGCGCCTTTATTTATGGTTTAAGCGCGAAAATCGTCCTAGCCTTAACCTTCAATAACCCTAAACCTCCCATCTCCTCTACATTTTCAACATATTTCCTTCCACGATCCCACCCTGTACTTACATGCTGAAACTACGCGCTACAGCAGTCAGTTGTTCTCCCAGCTTGATGCCTCGTCCGCTAAGTGTCGCCACTGTCTCTTCAATCTTGTACTTTGTGAACACGTGCACTTCGCTCTCTTCCTCTACACATGACTAAATGGAACTGTGTGTACGAAATATCGTAGTCACTTGTATACGTATATGTGAATATGTGTGTGCTCTAATACGGTACATATAAGCTGTAAGTATTTCCTTCATTCTTCTCATAAATTTACCGCAAATTTCCCTTCCGGTTTTCCTTCGTGCTAGTGACAATATATATATATATATATATATTTAGAAAAACAGTAGAAATAAAGTCCCATATTTTAAATCATTCTTTGGTTTGAATCATATGTAAGCTTGAAATTTACCTTTCAGACTAAAGTAACTATTTACTGTAATCTTGTCGAATGATACTGTTGCAGACCGCATTCTACACGTAATATACTTCTACTTATGTATGGCACTGCACAGAACTTACTGTCAATGCTGAACTACACAATAATATTAATGGTAGACAAAAAGAAAGAAGTAGTGTAGTGAACTTAATCGACATTGTCATCCCACTCACATACAATATCAGCACAACCCACTGTACAAAGAATTGCAAATATAAAGTTTTGACAGATGAACCTAAGAAACTGTGAAAGGTTGTTAACACCCATCCTTTTAATCTCTACTTTAGGCATAGTACCAAATTCTACGAAGCATCAATTACTAGGAACAAGAGTGAATCAAGTGACTATCCAAAAATCCGCATTTTAGACACCTGCCATGTCTAAAAATTTTTGACTGAACTTGACATTGTCTGTTCGCTCTGTGCTGTGAGAGGCACAGAAATAATAATGAGCAGGGTGGCGCTATGGTGATGCTAGTTTCGTAATCGGGGGTTTTCGGATCGAAGCCCGCGGCCATTTCGAATAGATTTGTCAAGCATTTTTTAGTACCAAGATGGGAATGTTGCGATGGTACCTTAAATGGTATCTGGGTACTTATGCTATTCCTATCCTTGAATCAGTAAAATTATGATTGGAGACGGGCATACGCCCGAAATGCCAGAAATCACTGAAAATAGTTATGGTGCGCAGTGGTACATGATCGCGTTCCATTAGAAGATGCAGGGTCGACAGTCTTGCCTGAAAATTTAAGTTTTCTTACTCACAGTAGGCAAATAATGTGATTGAGTGCCAAGTGCCATAATCCTGTTTTGGTGCTCATTGCCACAGTCATTTTTATCGTTGATTTGTCTTAAGTCACCTGTGTGCTGATTGTCACACACCTGACATAAAGCAGCTTTGGATTACCAGACATCCTGAATTTTACCATAATGTTTCTTGTCGACACCCCCCCCCCCCCCCCCCCCCCAAAAAAAGTGTACAATAATAAAGGCGTACCTCGACCTGAAGACCGGTTTTACAAGCCACACGATTGAAAAAAAATATGACACGTTAATTGGCGAAGCTCTGCGTTCAAACTTATGATGAAAGCATTTCCAATCTCATGCAATATGTAAAATGAGGTTTAAGGTCTTGATATTTTACAAAGAATGTATTGATAATGGCAGTGTTGAAAGGAAAGAGAGCGAGCGTTACCGTGTTAAGATTTTTAATTCACTATTAAAAGTGAAGTAAATTACTGTTGGGATTTTCTGATTGCACTGTCGGTAGCACAGCATGAATTTATCAAGATTATACCTTATTTTAACTGGTCTGTCGATAATCAATATAGCTTAGTATAATTCAATTGAGTTTTTCGACATTATGCTTAGTTCTTTTAAAAATAAAAAGGAAGATCTGAAGGAGGAAATATTCATATCCATCTTGTACATTGATACATGATTTGTGAAATATGTATTGATACAATGTTATTAGATATAGTCCTGTTTCATGTACATTATTGAGTTCTGTGGACTGTATATTAGATACCAATAATATAGCCGGTAGTTTTATGCTTTCTATTGTCTTCGGAATTTTTCCTTTTGTTTTCCAGAGACCAGGAATTAAACGTGTTCTCCTGGAAAAGAGAAACGCAACAAACCATTATTTACCCATTTAAGTAGATTAAAAAAAAAAAAATCCCAACCAAATAAGCCGTGGAAAGAAAAAAGAATCCGAGCCCTTGCATCTCTCAGCTACTGACCAATGTTATACGCTCCACAAATCGTTTTTAAGAAATAGTTACCGTATCTTTGACACTTGTTCAGAAACCACACTATAATAATTAATTCGTAAAATACACAGTGAAGTTCATTTGGAGCGCGGAGGAATACTATTGGTCTCACACAGTTTTCATTTGACCTTTTCCTGGTAGTAATCCTCTAAAGTTCAGATTGTTTTTTTTTTTAAGATTTGTCTTTTACTGTTTACAATTTAGGGTTAAGTTCGGTAATGGGCATCCAGAATTAGTAAAAAAATATCTATAATTACAGGAGAAACAGGTATTGTATAATTAATGATTTTTTCTGTTTTTGTGATCAGAGAACGAAGTTATATCAGTGTGAAGTCCCTTAAATTAATTGTGAGAGGTAGTAAAATGCGGGACTATATATATCTGAGATCGCACATATAGCGTGAGGGGTTGGGAGTGTTAAAAGTGATGGTAATCGCGTATGATAAGAAAACTAACCCCCTCTCGCTTCGCTTGAGATACCGTCCCAGTTTGTTGTAACAATATACGTGTCAATCATAACACGAAGTTTAACAATAGGTATTCCTCCGCATGCCGCCATGTTCCTGCCTCTTGCTCAACTTGAGTGCGTATTTAACGAAATATTCACAACATAATGAATTTTCCTAACACTTTTTAAATTTCTGGTTGTTGCTAGGTGTTTATAGAAGTGCCTGCGTGAATTATTTGCAACAGAAACACTGTTATAAAACGTACAAACGACAAAATACTACCAAATGGCTGGGTGCCATATAACGAATAAATGCCACAAGTTAAGCTACAGTTGGTTAGGTTATATATATATATATATATATATATATATATACACATACGCATGCCCCCAGCCATGGCGGAAGCTCGTATAGTCCCACGTTTATCTACATCCTTCACCGTTATTACACTGCTTCATGTCTACAAAACTTATTCTAATTTGCGTTTCAACTCTCCTACAACTTTTTGTCCTGTAAATTTTACTTTCTTTGGAGTAGAAAAAGTAAATCTTACCCGAAATTATTATGAATTTAAGGTTGAATTAATGCTTGTGCATTTTATAAAACTGGTTTTCAGGCTGAACTGACGTATATTTTTGTCTAAGCCAATAACGTCAGATAGTAAGGGAAGGCAGAGGTTATGGCTTTAGTTGAGGTACGGTACTGTCCTGTCATTTGCCTGGTAAAACTGAGGAAAATCTCAGTGAGATTTACCGGCAACAATCCCATTGCACTAAATGTAGTAAAACTTTTTTTCTGTAAATTGTCTCTTATGAATTATTCAGAACTACATGTGCACTTGTACATTCATGCAAAAATGTATTCCGGAAACTAATATCTTATTTAACTTACATTTATGCTGCGGTTACATTCAGTTGAATTTTATTTTATTTTATTTATTGTGTTCAGGCAGCTGCATCTGTAGTCGGGTATTTTTTTTTTTATTTACATTAGATAAAAGTATATGCAACCATTACATAATTAGTAATGAAATACATGATGGGCCCCAACGAGCGTATAGGCTCACACTAAGGGGCATACTTAAGATGGTAACACTGTTCTAAAAATAATTGCAAAGCAGTAATTTGAAAAGAAATTAGTAAGACTTTTTCTGTATCTATAGAAGTTCTCAATAATAGTTTTACAAAAGAATTTATGTATCTGTAAAAAGTTTCCAAAAGTATTTTTTTTTTACTTCATTTTTAAATTTGGGAATAGATTTTATCGTCTTTATGTGTTTAGGTAAAGTATTATAATTTTGACATAAATTATATTTAACACTATTTGTACCGTAAGTAGAAGTGTTAATGCTATCAATGCTGATTTGCTCTATTTGTCTCGTCCTATATCCATGCACTTCATTCCTTTTTATTAACAGTAAATTACTGTGCATATTTCCACCCAGTGCTTTATGAACGTAGATACAGATAATTGATAAAATAAACTTACTTTCTTTCTTTGCAAGAAGAAAAAATGTTACAAGATACAGTGCGTGCTACTATAAATGCATTTGTGTATATAAATTAACTGGCCATTCCCCATCAAGAAGAATATGCAATAAAGTGTGTCCGTGTGAATTAAAATGTGTTTCGAAGTTGAGTTTTACATACACACAAATTAAACTCTTATTGATTATTATTTTTTTTTTTTTTTTTAATTTTAGGTATTAGGTAGTTACACTAAAGAGTATTGGTTAGTTTCAACTAAACATGCAGAAAGATAAATTGTATTTCCCAAAACTTGGATCTGAACTAATTTTTCGTTGACACTTTATTAAATATGAATCATACATTTAGGTTGTACTATTTGTTTGTTACTGCATAATTTTCTCAACTGCCCTCTGGTAGGAAATATTCTAATTTATTTTCATGTTTGTAATCTCTCGAAAACGTACATTGTAGTTAGTACACAAATATTTTTTTTTTTTCATGTTCTATAATGTTAAGAAATAGTATGCGCGTGGTATGTTCATCTTTTAATTGATAACACATATATATATATTTTTGCAAGAAGAAAAATATTATAAATTAATGACTGGAATACGTAGAAAAATAGACCTGAAAAAAAAAAGGAAAAAAAAAAAAAGAAAATCAAACTGGAATTTGAAAATTAACATTCAGTAGACACCCTTCCTTCATAGGGACTGAAACTAAAACCTTTTCTCAGAAGTGCAATTAGTGAACCACTTTCTCTTGTCCTGTACTTTTCAATTCAACCTGATCTGTGTTGCCAGGTTGTGAGAAACAAAAAATACATTAAAAATAGGCCTATAACATTTGTCAACGTATATATATGTATGTATGTTAACGACATCGACTTCCAATAAGTACAGGTTCCACAATTAAAAAAAAAAAAAAAATCGCAAAACTTAGGTTAAAAATTTGAACGAAAAAATAACACCCAATTTATGGAAGATCTCCTCACTGTCCTCTCAAACGATAGTCAAAGGGTTAGATATTCCAACAACTTTGGTGCGCTCCATGTACAGTTTTTCCATTATTTTTTAAAAATCCCTTTTAAGGTAAAAACATCCTACACAGAGGCATAAGTCGCTCAACCTAACAACACCTGTTATCGTATCATTAGTTTCTAGGCCCTAACCGTCTTGAAGTGGAATTACATTAGATGTAGTTTGTAGTTTGCGATGTTCTTCCATTGCCGTTCTTTCATTAGGAATCGATTGATCATCAAAACCGAAGTAATTTTCCACATTCCATTCTGTTGATTTGTTCAGATCATCTTGAAGCTGTATGCCATCTAAGACTTCTGCCCGCAAACTATCAGGATTGGCATTCTCTCCACCAGTCACAGCCGCTTCTAGACCCCTGTTGCTGTCTTGAAAGTCAATAATGCCACGGCTTTGTGTTACCATTTCACCAGGAAACGATTCTTCATTATTTTCAATCGTAAATTCTTTATGTTGGTAGTCTATTCCTTGATTTTTCTTCAGTTGATTTCCTCCCAGGGCAGAAGCCGTTTTGGGGGTTTGAAAGCCATGGACATGCATATGGCGTTTCAAGCTGCCTTTGTGTGTAAATGTTCGCAAACAGTGAGCACACTTGAGAGTCTCTTCTCGTGGTTTGGGAGGGACATCATTTGGAATATGATATGTGAATATGTGGGATTTCAGTTTCTCCTTTTGGGAATATGATTGATTACAGTAATCACATATGTAAGGCTTCTCGCCTGTATGCTTAAACATATGTCTTCTTAAGTTATATGGACGTTTACATGCATACGAACAGAAACAACATTTATTACGCTTCTCGCCTTTATGAGACTTGGAATGCATTTGGCATGTATATTTGTCAGGGAAGAAATGTCCACACGTTTTGCATGCCACAGGTTCTTTTGTTGTATGAAATCTCCGCATATGAACTCGGAGATAGCGTTCTTGTTTAAAAATTGAATCACACTTATCACATTGCCTTGGCAGGCTTGCTTGTTCGCTCTCTGTGGGGTGTTTCATCATGCGATGAAACTTTAAGTTACTCGACTGGCCGAACCGTGCATGACAAATGGAACATTCAAATGGTTTAATGCCTGTGTGAATTTCTAGGTGACGTTCCAGGTTATATTTTTCGGAAGTGGAGTAAGTACAGTTCGGGCACTGGTGCGGACGGGACCCTGAGTGGGACTTCATATGACGCTTAAGGTTACATAATTGACTTGATGCGTACATACACTGTGGACACTTATGGCGCTTAGTGTTAGAGTGTTTAAAGTGCTTGTGCGCTGTACGCTGCGGTGGGGTTTTGAATTTACTATCGCAAAACGGACATGGGTAAGGTCGCTGTCCTGTGTGCGTGTTGACGTGATATTTTAGCGCTGTTCTTGTTTTAAATCCACGCTCACAAACAGTACACTTAAACTTCCTCTCGTCTGAATGCGAAACTTGGTGGCGTGATAACATATATCTCTTTGTACTGGAATAGTTACACTTGTTACACTTGAAAATTTGTGTTCCTTTTTTAGACTTCTTTTTATTGTCTGCTTCTGTAGCTTTGTCACTGCAATCTAACGTGGAGGGTGTTTCTTGTGGATTACCATCTTCAGAGGGGTCCACGTCACTAGTAATACCAACAGCCGGTAAGTAATTGCCGTCTTTCAGTTCATTGGAGATACAGTCACATTCAGAGACAGGATTCATTTTTGTTGTCTGTGTCAAAGCTGTATTGTCACATGTGTCCTGCACAAGTACACTGATATACACACGGGCGAAATGACACTAATCACCAGTTCTTTTTAACACCTAACACTACAGTGCAGTTCTCACAGGTATATAATGACTGCGCAATGAATGCTTCTTTCCCTGGCGATACCCCTTACGTCATGCATATGTGAGCGTGTGCTTGTGCGTATGCATGGGTGTGTCTTCAGTAAAAAACAGCGTTGCCAGATTCCGAGCTTGTGATTATGCTAATACCTTATTTCAGTTATGCTAGATTCCTTCAAATTATGCTGCGTTTTCAACGTACGTTTCTTACACCAATTCCAAGTTGTAAACTTGTTCTACTCTTTCCATTTCTTCAAAACAGAAGTGTATGAAACTTAAGCAATTAAACCTATACAAATACACAGAGAAACTACGTACAGTTTTCATTCTGACAAACAGACTTACCATGCGTTTTATCTCGAATTTACACCACCTCTAAATCTAAATTCTAGTGCTCTCGAACATCAGTGCGCAACGCAGGAATAACACGCACTATTTAGACATCACCACTGATTCTTTCTCACTTTTAACTTAAGAATTTCATTCCAAAAACTGGTCTTGTTCATTGTTTGAAAACTTTACAGGAGAATAAAGCTGTGAAATAAAGCTTGCTCCTGTGAAACTTTCAAAAGTAAACAAGGTGAGTTTTAGAATGAAATTATTTAATTCTTCTTTGATGTACTGAGATTATGCTAGATTTCAGCATCACGCTAAGAGCAAGATGCTATATATCAGAACCATGTAATTTATACTGGATCTAGCATCTTTATGCTAGACATGACATCGCTAATTGTTTCCTGTAAATACGTGCGTACAGCTGCAAAGACTTGTAGACTTTTATACTAATTTTCGATTGTTTTTTTTTTCTTCTGCTCCCTGGTGATTGTAATATCAAAATAAAGTATAAAGCGTGAGCCAGGGACACGAGCTCCATTTTTACGTGCTATCGTCTTTCGCTTACGGAAGGAAGAAAAATGTTTCTTCGTATTATCGAAATATGGTTAATATTATATTTGAATACGAAACGTGTTTGATCTTTCGTCACAGTTACGATTTGATGGTAAATACTTTGTGAGTATTTTATTTCTTATCTTCTGAATGACAAGATAGCGAGCTTCCACTACACATCCATTTTTTGTCCCATGCAGTGTTGCCAGGTTTTTCAAAGCCAAATTCCCTATCACAGTGGTAAAATTATCCGTTTTCGCCCATTTCTCCGCAAAATTAAAAACATTATTTGGAACAAATCCAGTTTAGGGTAAGCACGGTCTATCTTATCATTACCTGTCCTACAACGTAATTTAACGTAACCTACAACAACCTTAAAATATATCTGCTAAGCAACAAGGGGAATGCCCACCAGATATGGTGAATACCGGAAGTATTCGGGGGTGGACCAAAACCAGTACTGCTACCTTGCAGTTAGTAGAGGGAACTACAAATACTAGGGGGGAAATAACCACCCTGAGACAAGAATGACATCGGCAGGGCTCAGAGATGGATAGAGGACGACATCTTAAATGTCTACCTTTACTGCGAGGTCGTAGAACTGACAACTCTACACCGCTAAATCATGTTTAGAAATAGTGACAGATGGTTCATGGATTCTCCTGGGGTAAAATGTTCCGGAGGTAAACTAGGCCCTCATTCGGATCCCCGGGCTGGGACTGCTTCAGGGCGCTCTAAGAACAGGATTAAGAAAGACAGAATAGAAACGTGGAACGTACAGACGTTGTAATAACGGGAGCTCTTCAAGTGGTTGTACGCGAGACCGAGAAGTATGAGCTCGATATATTAGCTATACAAGAAGTTCGGTGGGAGGGTCAAGATAGCATCCGACAGGGCAAATACACTTTCTACTACGGGGGAACACAGTCTAAAAATTTCGAAACAAGATTCCTAATTAAGAACAGTATCCTTCTGGCGATTCAGAATATCAAGTTCGTAATTGAAAGATTATCGTACTTTATGATACGTACGTACCCAATGGTGAAACACTGTTTCAATAAATGTCCATGCTCCGACCGAGAAGGCCAATGATAACGACAAAGATATACGATCAGCTAGAACGGTTGTTTGACCAATTGTCGAAGCATTACACGAAGATTGTGTTGGGTGATTTCAGCGCTAAGGTAGGAAGGGAAGAGAAATATAGTCTTCACGAAATTAGCAACAAAATAGAGAAAGACTTCATGATTTAGTAAAAAGCGCGTACTTTGAACACAAAAAGACATACACAAATACACATCGATATCTCCGGATGGCAAAACTCTCAACCAGATCGTTCACGTATTAGTAGATAGACGAAGACACTTCAACATAATGGACGTTAGGCTTTGCAGAGGAACGGAAGGTGACACCAACCATCAGTTAATGTTAATGATCACGAAATGAGGGAAAAGTTATGCATCGCGAACAGAGAAAGCAAGGCTTTAAAACAACTGAATTTCGAAGTTAAACGTTAATCTGAGCGTAAAAGCAGATTACTAACTGGAAATCTCAAATAGGTTCGAAATCTTAGCCGACTCGAGTAATAATAAGATTGACATTTATAATAAAATTTATGACAGTAGGATTTGGGACACAATTCGTGATATAGTGAAGGGTGCAGCGAAGATTTGTGTAAGTGGGAAGAAAGCAGAAAGACAAGCCTTAAGTTGATAAAGAAGGCTTTATGAGGAACGAAAACAAGCAAGGCAACGATGGCTAATAAAAGCTAAACAAGTACCAACCACTGCAGTAACGCGAAACGAAACGCCACACGCGGGTTCAGAAACAAAAAGTGAGAATATCTGACGCAGAAAGTTCAGGAGATAGGGAGATCGGAAATACAAATAACATGCGAGATCTATTCAAATGAATAACCTCGTTAAGAAAAGACTACCAGCCGAGGTTAGGAATGATTAGAAATGAACGCGGATACCTTCAGACGGTTTCGGCTAAAATTATCGATGTGTGGAAAAGTTATCTCGACAAACTTCATAACGTACACAGAGAACAATTCGAAATTAATTTATACCGCAAAACCGTGAACCAAAAGAGAACGAGGTCGAAATGTCGATAAAAAAAACTGAAAATTTCAAATTACCGGGAATAGACAATATTTCAGCAGAAAATATTAAAGCGGGAGAAAAGGCACTAATCAAGGAATTATATAAATTGACAAATGCTATATGGAGAAAGGAGGAGTTTCCGGTTTATAAAAAAAAGGCTATAAATCGAGACTGTAATAATTACCGAGGAATCTCTTTCCTCCCAATACGTTACAAAGTATTGAGTAATATTCTGCAAACTCGCCTAAGTGTATACTTATTAACTTACTTTATGGCCTACGGAACTCGCAAGTTCATCGCCACAATAACAAACGTGCGCCACAGGATTTTATCCTGAGCAAGATCAACCCAGTTTTCATCACAGACACCTACTTCTCGAAGATCCCTTCTAATATGATCCTCCCAACGTCGTCTCGGTCTTCCTAACAGTCTCTGTCCCTCCGGTTTACCAACCACGATGGAAGTTAATCTTCGTTTTTCCCCATCCGAGCTACATGGCCTGCCCACCTTAGTCGTCGTGATTTCATTATTCTTACAACATCCAGTGAGTCGTAAAGTCCGTGAAGTTTTCAGTATGCAATCTCCTCCATTCCCCAGTCATCTCGGCCCGTATATCTTTCTCCAAATCTTATTTTCAAACACATGTAATTTATGTTCATCTGCTAGGGCTGTACTTCAACTTTCGCAACCGTAAAGTATTGCTGGCAGAATAACCGTTCTGTATATTTCCAATTTCAACTTTCTTGATATTAATCGCGATGTTAGAAGTTTTTGGGCTGAATAGAAACATGCGTTAACTGATGCTAAGTGACTTTTAGTTCTTCTGTTACTTCGTGTTTGCTTGTTACATATGCTCTGTACAAGCTTAAAATGCATTTACTTTTGCAAAATATTTTTTTTCTTCCTGCTGGTGTCGCGTCACCAGCGTTTCTTAATGGGGCGAACTCTTGTTTGAGGCGAACTCTTGTGTTTTCAAAATCAAGTTAGTTCTCGTGTCAAGCACCGTCCAGCATGCTTGGTATCAGTTTTTCATGGTTCAAAATTTTAGTTGGAAAACGGCCAGAAACGCTTGACGGCTAAATTTCGTACCAATGCACAACTTTTCGTAACTACTCGAACCCCAAAATGTGGAAACTGGTATAAGATTTTTATTCCTTTTTTTTCAAAAAAAAAAAAAAAACAATTGGGTCCTTTAGGGGGCCAGGTGCTCCGTTAAATATTGTTTTAGGACGGCCATATTTGGCATGACTTTATTTGATACCAATGGACAACTTTTAATAACAACTCGAACCCCAATATCTGAAAGAAAAAAAAATCGGTTCACCCTATTGGTCACCCTGAAATATATAGCAAGTTTATGAATGGACACTTTGTGGTAAGACGAACAAACAGGAAATTCAGTGTAGTTGGTGTAGATATGTCACTTAATCAAACGTAACAATTGGAAAAAATCATCAGGAGGTATTGTAGTACAGATTCAAAAGAAAAATTATATCACCGAGTGAAAAATTTCATACCATGATGTTCTTTCAATACGTCACGCATTCACTGATATTTTAGGAACTGCTCAAACTGATTATGATTTTGCAAAAAGATCACGATTTCACCAGTAATTTTAAATGAGGAAATGCATTCTGCTGTTGATAGAATCGTTGAATATGTTGGAACAGTCAGGAAATCTATACGCAGCAAATAATCATATAAAACTACACCACATGTTAAATGAGGTAGTACCTGATGCTACTGCACAAGAAATCTTGCCCTTATTAGTATGTGTTAGAACGCTTACCTGACGTTCCGCAAAGATTTCTGTCGAAATCTATGCCAATTTCAGCAACAATTTACAGACAATGTTCAATACTTTTAGTACAGATCTTATAGTGTCACATTCCACTTACCCAGCTGAAACTGCTTTCAGGCTACTAGTTTCAGTGCAGAAATTGGTGAACATCGCAAAAGAAATACGGCTGCGATTAAAATACATCCTCAAGTATGATCTGACTCCAACAAGTTTGCTTGACAGTTTACGTGCAGCTGTGAAGTAACTGATTCATGTTTATAGAAGAAGCCGGAAACAGCTGAAGGTAACTTTTCACAGAAGTCTTCATTGAGAACAGTCATTATTGTAGATGTAATGAGCCAGACTAGCTTCGTAAATTAAAAAAAAAAAAAGTTATATGTTTGAGATAGTACATTGAAATTAAACACTTGAGAATTAACTACTATCTCTATGCATAATAGATACCGAGAGAGACGAGTAACCGCACAACCGATATTGCAACCACATTTCTTCCAGTGCAGATGGACAGATTTTAGGCATGTTCTGAAAATAAAACTCAGTTCCAAGAAATCTTGAAAGAACATCTACAAGAAATAGCTAAATCATCGAGCATTGTAACACATCTACATATGTTGTGAAAAATATGTGCAGGGCATCCCACTTTCTCTATCGATAGATACAGCTTTTTTAGATAAGAAAACACATTTTCTCTTTCAACGCGATTAGCACCACCAAACACACTGTTGGTGTCGTCACCCGAGAAAGCCATTCATTTCGAAATAAATGTTATTTTTCTGAAACACTTTGATGATATAGTCCGAAATGGTTTCTGCTCTTTCATTTGCAGTATTAGACTTCTACTTCGCTGTGAATTAACTTTTTAATTTTGGCACGATGCTATTTCTTGTCCTTACGTTGTATCGCACTTACTTGTCTGATTTAACAACATAGCAGGATCACAGATAATGCCATATAGTCTGGATGGCGGAGAGAAAAGCTGTTATTTTGGTATGGTAAACATTTTATGATTAATTTTGATAGTTTAGAATGTGTGGATTTCAAAACCGTTTGATGCTACTTTGTCATTATTGGGTAAAACTTTGGTAAACTTATTTTATATGGTCCAATGTAGTAACTTTTTGACGTCGGCCCGTCGCGATTCGATCCTATACACCTAGTTAAAATCCACAAACATCCATGCCCCTGCCGGGATTCGAATCCAGGACCTTCGAGTCGTTGGCCTAACGCCTTAGACCGAACGGCTACCCGGCCGGCTTGTTATTATTGGGCTAATTTAAATATTCAAGATGATGTCTAAAATGGTGGTAAAATGTGCATATTGTACATATAAAGTGGTTTCCATAAACAAAATATCATTTTATGTTTTGAGGATCAAGGAATTACTAAGTGATGTCCATTCACTAATCAAATTAGATATAAATAAGTTGTTTTTTTTCAAGAAAGGAATTATGAAAAAATAAGGCTGATTTTTTATCTTCTAAATAGTTATGTTTAATGCTTCTTTTTTATGTATAATTGTGCAGTAGTAATGATATAGATACAGTAATAAAGAAAAATTTTACTTTTCAATGTCAATTGCTTTATATTCTTTTTGACTATATCAGATATATTTTCAGCATGTCTAGAAAAAATCAGTGAAGACCAATTTTCAGGTTTAAACGTTAAGGAATGACATCAGTGAGAAAAATGATTAACGTATTAATCTCGAACACTAAATCGTCTTCGCTGTCACTTATACTTTCTTGTTCTACCAAAGTTTACGGGTTACAACAACGTTCACTCGAGTGGCATAGCTTGCTGCACGAAATGTTAGTTGATCGACAGTTGCATCTCATTATTGAGCAGGGTTCATTTGAACGGCAGGATCTTCGTCATATCCAGAATGTATTGTGGTGCAATTAATGTGTATTTTGGAATGACATTGGGGACCAGCTGTTTTGTCTTCTTTGTTTCTAGACCAACCAATGAATGTGGGTTTGATATCTGACTAAGTTGCGTCATTTTTGCCAGCCACAAGATTACTTGACATTTTCCACTAAAAATTCAGTTGTTGATGGAATAGACGAAAAGGCAAGAGCACGAAACTGTGCCTGGCCAGTTTTTATTTTAGCCTACAGAGCCACTCTACATTCAGAAGATTTTAAGTCCATAACAAACAATGACAAACTTTGTAGATTCTTTTATTATTTCTGCTATATCGCCGTTGATGTGGTCTTTATTGATGAGAAAACGTTTCTCCGCTTAACATATGCTTCACACTACCAATGCACACTACAGAATTTCTGTTAATCCACTTCCGTTAGTGTCTTCACACAACCAGACGTCAATGTATGCATACTTCCAAGATGAAGTACAAACCTAGAGAAAACGTCAGGAGACTGCTTCATATATGATCATCCATAATTGTGTATATTGGTTAATTGATCAGTTGTAAATACTATTTTAGCTACACTCATTGTCATACTTCTAACACAGATGTAAGTACACTGTCATGATTTGAAGGTGGCCAGTCAATTAGTGGCAAGTGCATTACTTGCGTAGGGATCGTCACTTTCCTGTGTTATGTTTGTGTTGAAACCATTGTATTCTGGAACATTTTCTGCACTAGTAATTGATTTTTAAAATGTAAAATTTCTTTGACGGGTATTCTGAAGTGATATCCACAGTTTGAGCAAGCATTTTCAACCGATAGAACAGAACGTACAGAAGAATTTGTTGGCATGCATATTTTCTCTGGTCCATTGTATTTCGAAATTGGAACATCTGGTTCTCGTAATGCTGTCACTTCGTGTTTGGTATTGGCGGCCGAGCGGTCTGCGGCGGTAGGCCATTGGCTTGAAGGTCCCGGATTCGAGTTCCGGCAGGGGCATGGGTGTGGATTTTAACAACTAAAGGCGAATCGTGACGGGCCAAAGTCCAGAGTTACTAGACTGACCCATATAAAAATAAAATTTACCAAATCATGTTTGGTATTCTTAGTACCGAAAACGTCTGTCCATTAGCTTCGTATATATTTATATATTATGTATATTTTGTGAGAATCATTCCCGTAGCATGATTTTGTTGAAGGCCATTCTTAGAGCAAATTGTTGCATCAAAGTTGTCTGCAACATCTTGTACTAAACCACTACCAGTTGCGATACCTCTCCAAATATAGTTTCCACTACAGTCTTTGTCCACTTATGCTCGAAAACGCTTACATTCATCATAACTTGTTGTTATTCGAAAATGAATAAGTTCTTCAATAATTTATTTCTTTTGTACAAAATTGGAAAAGGCAATTGGATATTGTACAGCAACATTTTTAACAACTTGCAGCAACATGTTTCTAATTGTGTTATCTTACGTTCTTCCATAAGCTCCAAAAATGTTTTACTGTATTCGGTTTCTACGCTGTCAAAGCTGATTTATGACGTTACATTTGGATTTGTCAGCGTTAACTGTTTCTTTACTATAACTGTTGTAAGTGACCGTACATGGTTTGTTGTAGAGAGATGCTAGACATAACAGTCCTAAGTAATTTAATTGTGCAGCGCTTTCTGAATAAGATAAGCCCTGCAATTCCGAGAGACGGTAAAAACTAAAATTTCAACGCCGAAGTGATCTTGTAGTCGTTGTACGAAAATATTACGAGTTAGTATTTCTCCACCCAGAGACGTATACAAATTAAAGAGTTCAACTGTATTCCATGGTTCAGTGCTGTTACTAGCAATCTCTTGTAATAAATAAATATATTAACAAAAAAACAACAACATGGAATCCTGTGCTTCTGTTTCAACAGCTTTAGTACCAATTTTTGCAGAATCAATATTACGGGGATTCGTGAACAATTTGCAGCTACCTCGGTGTTATCTAGCATCTACAACATGCAAATCACTGGCGGCTCCAATGATCCTGACCTCACCTCTTCTCTGGGGAGAAGAGCTGACCGTTCATTCATTGCATACATTTAATATTCAACCTCACCACAGAAGCAGCAGTAGATATGGAATTCACGTGTTGGGGTTTCTGTGCGTAGATGTCGTGTCGGCCGTATTTTTACATTACTCTCATCTACAGTGCTACACCTATTTAACAACGATTGATGTGTGTTTTTGAAGTATAGGTTGAGACACATGAGTGATGACAATACAGAACTAAATAAGAATTTTTCTAAAATATGGTTCTGATGTAAGGATAATGTCATGATTTCTCTGCTTATAAGCCACTATTATTGATTGAATTCTCTGAGTCTCTGCTGGTACATTCTTTTCATTTCTCCCATATTTAAAAAGCATTCCTATTCACTGCAGGTTTCCATTATGATATAACCTGCTTCGTAATCTTAGGATTTATTCACACTATTAATGTTATTGCCATAATATAAACTTGTATTAGTATATTTATTGTTATTTGTATATTGTAATGGAAACTGGATTAGCGTGTTAGTATGTCAACAGAAACAAAACAAACAATCACAACAAACACAAAGAATTATGAAATGCTCACATAATCAATTTATGAAAGCAGACGACGCCGACTCCAAGCTTGGAAGTGCGGTAATCACGCCTATAAAAGGCCAACCTGATACCTATAGAGTATCACTAACTCATTTCGACTAGTGGTCACCTCTTCTCCCCTCTGACTTGGTTTGGAGTCAAAGTCCTACCTCTACGGCTGACTTGGTCTGGAGTCGGAGTACCTTTCCTATCTAACTTGGTTTGGAGTTAGAATCCTCACTGCAACTCTCTCCACTCCGCAAACACCCAAGTCAATATAAGTCGCTACGTGAAAGAGGTGATCTACGTAAATTCATTACAAGCCCATGTTCCGAGACCTCATTTTTATCATCTGTACAAATCTTTGTATATAACGTATTTAGGTGTCGGATAAAAAATCGAAAGTGTCTATGCTCTTATTCAATAACCACAATAACAACGATCCTACGTCGAAAGGCTCTACTAGATTTATTAACTATAACGAACAACATCAGATCATCATGATATAAATTATATATATTTATATACCTATCACAAAGGAAAACCGGGAAGGCAATTAAAGGTAAATTTATGGTAAGAAGGAAGGGTACTTGCAGCTTATTGTTCCATAGGCGAACACACACACACACTTAAACACTAATATATAAAGAGTAGTTGTTAAAGTGTTTAAATATATATCGGGTTAAAATATATTAGTGTTTAAGTGTGTGTGTGTTCGCCTATGGAACAATAAGCTGTAAGTACCCTTCCTTCTTACCATAAATTTACCTTATATATATATGGTAAAACAGGTAGAAAAAAGGATACTTACATGCTAGATTCTTGAGACAGCTGTACAATAACATCACAAACACAATAGAAAAGTAGCACGTTTAGCAATAGCGTTTTCAACTGGTAGGAGAGAAAATGGACAGAACGGACAGGTTATGGAGGCGGGAAAATGACTAAATTGGACGGAGAAAACACCAAATGGAGAAGAAAGTGCGAAGGTTACTAGGAGTAAGTAAGGGGCTTCCTGAAGGAATAAGAGGGTGCAGAATCAGAGGGGAGGGGTAAGTAATAATAATAATAATAATAATAAAGAAGAAGGGGAACAAAGAAACAATATAAAAATAGAATAAAAGAGCAACAAGGACGGAACAAAGAAGATAAAGGAAGAAGACGACGACACTGCGCTGCAGGGAGTTACAGGCAGTTGAGGCTGGGTTCATAGTTTGCGGAAAGGATAGAGTTGTACGTCTGCTCCCATCTCTTTCTAACTGCGGCAGGTGAGTCAGGGTTCAGGACTTTCAGGATTCTGACTCGAAAGGTTTAGTCAAAGGTGCAGTCGTGATAGGAAGTGTGTTCAGGTATGGGGAGGTGCGGAAGTTGAGATTTGGAGGAGTAGCGATGGTTGCTGATGCGGTATGTTAGAGGAGTTTTTGTTCCGCCAACGTAGAAGATAAACGAGGTAGAGTAGGAGATAAACGAGGTTAGAAGACATGCAACTGCCGGAGTGTCTGAACGAGTACGTCTTGTGAGTGACAGGATGTACGAAGGAAAGACTGGGATCAAAAATAGGACAGGTTTTGCTGCGGGGTCTATTGCACTTGCCAGGTTTAGGGGGAGGGGGCAGGATTGGTCCAGTTCTGGTGAGAATCGTGTTGAGATTCGGAGGTCTGCGGTAGACAATTTGGGGCACGACGGGAAAACCTTCAGTTTCAGGTGACGGAGTGAGTATGGGGTGTGCCATTTTGAGGAGCTTTTGGAGGGCCTGAAGGCTGGGGTGGTACTGGGTGAGAAGATTGAGAGCGGAGGTAGCTACGCGGGGAGGTCGGTTGGGGTTGGAATGGTTACGGGCACGGTCCAGGTGTTTACGGATGAGGTGTTTGGGATATCCACGGTCAGTGAGAGCTGCAGAGAGGGTACTGAAATAGTTTTGGAGCAGGTCATCATAAGAACAGATGCGGGAGCCCCGGACAGCAAGAGCGTATGGAGGAGAGCGTTTGGTATGGTATAAATGGGAGTTGTGGAAATGGAGATACTGCATACTGTTGGTAGGTTTGATGTGAATGAAGTGGTTTCCGAGGGGTATACACCCTAACTAAGCAATAAAAGGAACGGTTTAAAATTTTTCTACGTACCAGCTTTCCTTATAAAATGAGACGTGTATCTTCATTTCTTACTAAGTAATTGCAAATTTTATAATCGCAATTGCCTCTTTTTCTCCCAAACGAAATTTTCTAGGATTTAAGTTTACTATGATATAATATTTCATAAAATATGAGCTGTTTTGGTACCGCGGTGACTCAATGGTATAGCGCTCATCTCTGGTGTGTGCGGTCCCCGGTTCTATCTCGGCTTGTACCAAGTGGGCTCTGTGGCGAACAAACATCATATGCGTGGGTTTTCTCGTGGTTCTCACGTTTTTTCCCACTTCATTATACCAATTTTCCTATCGTCCATTCGGCCTGGGGCAAAGTTGCCTAAAGGTCTTTTAAAAAAATCAGTTCAGTGAGAGATATTCAATATAGTCAAATCAATGGTGGATACTCAGCTTTGTATTTTGATTCTTCAGCATACACGTAGCTAAGCTTTATACGTTCAGTAAGCCTGAGCAATGTATAAAGAAATTAAATAGTTTGATACAAATACATTTTGCGTAATAAGTAGGTAATGTTACGAAACAATTTTTGTTTTCTAACTAAATTTTGGATCTTTTGTTTTCTGTGTGTTCGTTTTCATATGAAGTACTAAAATAAACATATTTGTACGCGTAATACAAATTGTAAACTTATTATGTGATTCGGGCTCCTACGTTCTCTTCAAAAAGTTGACGTGTAATATAAAATGAACCAATCACAGAGTTCGTTAAAATTCATGGCCCATCATTTTGTTCTGGGTTTACAGCACATTACTCAAAGCCTACTTCCTCAAGGACTAAAAGATGCATTTCAAACTTCTACACGATTCGAATCACAGAATGATTCAATATACTGCACTTTATTTCTACTTGTTTTAATAATTTTGATTTAAATCGTAGATTTTTAAAAAGAAAATCATTGATTTTTTTATGTCTGTTTTTCAGGTTGTCGAATGAAGAAAAGACATGAATGCAGATATCCTTAATAGAAGTATCTCGTACACTCCTCACCTCAGAAGGTAAGTTTACAGAACAAGTAGCACGAAATTCGTATCTATTATTTGAAATAAGTTAGGTTGTAGGTCTAACTCATCCTAGGAAAAGCAATCAGGTGAATTACGTTCCACCGTTTCCAAACCTTGCAGCTAAGGCCAAACCCAATCCGATGCGACTTGATTTGATTTTCGCTCCGATGCATGTTGATGTGGAAACGTTAACTGGTTGTCTCGATCTTTGTATTAACTTTGTTCGCTTCAGCAAGATAAAACATCTTAACCTGTTTGCCACTTGCAGGGTTCTCTTTCTGTAGAGTTCTTCCAAACCTGAAGTCGGATTAACTATACGTCCATGCTGTTAACATCACAATCAGTTCTACACTAAAGAATATCTTTTCGCATTCTTATAATTCCAAGGGGAAGTAACATTCTGTTCAATGGGTTACCCTTAAATAAAATTTCTTTTCTTAATTTTACTCCTACTTTCAGAAAATAATAATAAAATAATAATTATTATTTTCCACATGTTTCAGTGCAGAATACTCAGTAGTGTTTAAGAGGAGTCTCAGGGAATTTAATGACAGACTTAGGAGAAGTAACAGTGAGAGTTCAATATAATAATAGAATGGAATCATTAAAACTTATTATAGTGGACAATCAATTAAATAATCCCATTTTAGGAAGGTCATGGTTAGTAAGAATATGGCCTCACTGGAAAAAATAATATGTTAACGCTATCGAGATTAGTTACAAAGTCCTTAACTGAAAATATTATGAAAGTACCTTCCGGATACTATTCAAACGAGGCATCACTTGTTTCTGTAGGACAAATAGTTCTTGTCATGTACCTTTCTGAAAATAACAAAGGAATTTTATTATTTTTAGGCTATATTTTCCCAATTATTAATTAAAAAAGTTCTAAAACTTTGCCAAATTATTTACCAATGTCTCTAAGAGAAGATGCATATGTTGCAAACCCCACCCCTGCTCAGTTCGGGTTAAATGAGGCGGAAATGGAATTTTTAGTTGCGATTGTTCTTTTCCCCGCCAATTTCCGTTTGGGCGGTTTTCCCTACTTGTATGGGCTTTGTTACCTACATCCTTACAACTTTCTGTTCCAGTGTCCATAACGAATACGATGAAGTGTCACTCACTATCCAGCTATATTATCACATGTGTTGTGAAGCAAACAAAAGCACATATGAAATTACATACCCAAATCTTTACGCCATCAGACCATATATATCTATATATATATATATATAAAGGGGAATTTTTGCAAAATTGTGTCAGCGTACAGAGGTACCATGTAAGTCCTGAGAAAAAGAAGTCCCTACGGAGCTCGTCTCAATAACGACCAACGATTTTTTAAAGAGAGAAGTAACTTTTTAATAAAAATGAATTGCAATAGGAGCTCCCCCCCTTCTCCTCCATTGTGTAAGAAGCTAGCTGTACAATATTTACGCCATTTTATTCCTTGGCCCTTTGCGAAAGGAAATGAGTCCTAATTTACTCCCTTGTGCTAATTACAATCAGAGCTACATTCATTCAACGTGAACAATACGCAGTGACGTAAATGTCTCCGGACTGATATAGCTCTGTGTTCGCGCTTTGGTCAAGATGAAACATGCTATATCCTGCATACTAAGTGAACATTTAGTAAATAGTACAACTATATACTCCCTGACAACGATCCAACCAACATTTTCTCAGCGTTTAGACAGTATTAATTTCGCCGCGTTATTTTGGTCTTTCGTTCCACTGTGTGGTGGGTATTGGAAATATTTTGGGGTGAACGAAAACCGTGACCCTTCATCCTTGCAGTTAGTTGAGGGGATTTTTTTGTAAAAAAGGAAGCAGCTTCATTATTACCATTCTGAGGCTGGAAATGAATGATATTAAGATTTATGGATGTTCGGCTATAGTGGGGTGTGGAAGGCAACGTGGAGCTACCACGTTATATTTCCTAGTTTCATAGCATAATATATCAATGATCTGTCCCAGGACAAACTATTCCGGAGGTAAAATATCCCGTCTCCATTCGGATCCCCATTCAGATCCTTGGGAGAAGTTCGCAAAAAGGAAACGGAATGGAGTAGAAGAAAACAACAACAGCGGAGTGACCATAAGATTAAGGATCGGAACGTGGAACGCCCGGCAAAGGATGAAGACAGAGAAGTGTAAGAACCTGAAGGAAAAAAAAAAAAGAGATTAAACGAAACCATTTGGATGCAATAATACTTCGTGAAATAAGATCGGAAGGAACTGGTAAAATTCGAGATTACGAATATATGATGTTTTATTCGGGACCGGAAAGAGGAAGAAGCAATGCAGTGGAGCAGGTGTTGTCCTCAAGTGTTTAAATGATGTCATAAAAGTAGACTACATAAATGAGCGCATGCTGATGATAAGGTTGAAAGGATGAAAAGGTCAAAATTAACTACGAATTAGCAGAAGGAGTTGATTCATAGTGAACTTAAGAACTCATGTATCGTAGTGATGGGCGACTTTAGTAGGTGAAGACGGAAAAACAGTAAAATATTACGGATTAGATAAGAGAACCCTAGGAATCCAAAGATTGATTGATTTCTGTAACCAACTGTCAATGCTGGTCGGAAACACATGGTTTAAACAACAAAGAATAAGATATACCTGGACTCGTTCAGATAGGAAAAAGTTTCAGAACGATTATATCCGTATCTAGGAAAGGTTTCGAAATTCTTTGAGGAATGCAAAATCTCTTCCTAGAGCCGACATTCACTCTGTCGTAACAGAAGTGAATATAGTGTAAGCAGAAGAAATACAAGAATGAGAAAGTTAACACTGAACAAATTAAAAAACTAAGAAATGACACATTTGTGGAGAAATTCGAAGAAAATTACCGGTATCTATATTTGGTAGGAACAGATGGAAGTACTATCTGACAGTAGGATTGTTTCTGTTTATTTGATACAGAAGATGAATTGAATATCGTGAAGATAAAAGTAATAAGAAAGAATGAGTTGCAGAAGAAATGTTAAAGAAAATCGGAGAGAAAAGAAAATGGAAGCCGATAGGTACAAAAGAAGGTAAACAGATGTACGGAAGCTCAATAATGAACTCCGAAGAGAAACATGGATGATAAAAAACATGTAATAAAATATCAGATTTTGAAAGAACACGAAAGGTACGATTTGATATGCAAGGAAGCAAAATGTTTTACTTGGGAAGAATGGAAAGCAATTATTCGGTTGTTGGAGTGCCAAGATAGTGATCTCATCAGTGGTTGGAAAGAAGTATTGGATAGGTTGAAGAAATGCATAAGAGACCTGTACGGAACGTCCCAGCGCCCATACACATTAAATATGAGAGAAGAAGCAGAAATAATTGTGGTATAAGGTTCAAAATAATCTGAAAATATTGAGATCTCTTAGTGAGATGAAGAATATTGAACAATAGGATGAATGCCGAGGAACAGTTGGGGTTTTGAAGAGAGAATGGTTCAGAGCCAAAGGCAATAGCAGGCGACGACTTACCAGAACGAAGAGCAGTAAGTCGAGAAATGAGACAAGGATGTTGCGTCTCGCCCACTTTATTTAATACAGAGTGGGTGAAAAATAACTCCCTATTAGAAATATTTAATAACTTTAAAACTAACTGATCAATTTTAATGGAGCAACTTTTACATTGCACAGTAGAATGGTACAACTTTACTACAGTGTTAAAAATTCACATAGGCGCAAGTCTTGAAATTCGAGTCCTTAACACTGAAGTAAAGTTGTATCATCCTCCTATACTATGTAAAACTGTTTAATTAAAATCGATAAATGAGTATTAAAATTATTAAATATTTCTAATAGGGTGTTATTTTTACCCACCTTGTATATATTTAAAAGAGATTCTTATAATCTCTTATAGGGTGGGGCGGG
>JAGDQP010005458.1:16891-78167 GCA_022664845.1 Lepisma saccharinum | reverse complement strand
AAACCGATACTTGTAATGTAAGAATTCGGTTAATAGCGGCCCCATACTGAAATTTAGAACATACTGTACATTTTGATAAATAATCTCAAAACAAAAAAATATATTTTTAATAAGGCGAAAATTCCGAAATAATGTCGCTGAAAAGTCCTGGTAGCACTTATATCGGTTCTAATCTTCTTACTACGATTTAATATAATACATCGGAATGCACGAAATCAGTCGAAATCGAAAATTATACTAAATTTAGTGTTTATATCTACCTCTCGTAGACAGGGCTTAGTAAGTACAGATGACGGAAAGCCCATACGTCCATTCGTCTCGTCATTAAAATTGGAACTGAACTAACATGGCGTGGGAGAGCAGTTCTCCCAGCAAACGGAGAAGAAGGCTGATTCACACCAAACAGCAGAAAACAAGTCACGAAGCATTGACTAGGGTCCAATCAAAAACAAGAGTTAGATACAAGTCATTGCTGCGTGACTAACGAAAACCTGGATGGATAACGATAAAAATCCAAAGAAAAATCCAAACGAAACACGTTCAAAGAGTCTAAAACCAACCAAAGAGAATGAGCTAAGGAGAACACACAGAAAGGAAACAAAACGGAGGCTAAGAAAAGAAAAGGAGAGAAAATAAATATAAGAATGGAACAGAAACTAGGCTGTTACAGGGGGAGTCCGCCCTTTCCACTGCATGGATTGTCGCTTTGTTTCGGGATCATAGGTAAATATCCACGTTTCGTTAACAGTTAGAACCAAATCCAACAAATTTGGGTCGTCTTCAATCCTTTCCAAGATTTTCGAAGTTTCACGAGAAACTTGATGTTTATCCTTTATTCTACTTTCACGCTCGTCATTTTCCACCAACGCACTGACACACGTGTTCACTCATTGTCGCTTATCTCGCGAATGGCTGGACCAGGTGAGTCCAATTCACGGTACTAGGTAGGGGAGGTATGGTAGTTTATCCCTGCAAAAATAATATGCATCATATTAATTATTTTTAGTAATACAGCTACAATCCGGTTTTTTTGTGTCACAAATCGTACACAACTTCCTGATAGTGAATCCTTTGCTTATACACCGCTGCACGATTCTTGATAGACTGCATCTTTATTTGGAAAGTAAAAAGCTATGTACCCCAGTTATGTGCCGATAACATAGTAGGAACATAGGAAGGTCACGCTCTACCAAGAGCAACCTTATACGTCTGCCAGATAATTTTTAAAACGGTAGCGTTGTGTACTTCTAGGGCGGAATACGAGCAAAGGAACAGCCTTAACGGAGTCAACCTTTATATTGCCTCATATTAAACAAGAAAAAGGGCCAAAATTTGTTTCTTTTCAACAACCAAAAAAATAGTTTTAAACTAAATGCCTTTTCTCTAATAAAGGAAATATTTTGTAACTTTTTAGAGAGGCTTTGACCAATTAATACAATATTTGTGTCCTTTTTGGAGTTGATAATCCTGTGATTAAAAATTTCATCGTTTAAACCGTAAACCTTAAAGCCATGTCTGTGTTCATTAATGTTTAATTGCTGCTGTTCAGGTATATAACATAAATTGTATACGCATTACATTGCTAGATCGTTTAATTTAATATTAAGGATTTCGGGCTTTCTATTAGAATGTGTAATTGTAATTTTACGTTTTATTAACTACTAGCTGTTTTTCCCACCCGTTGATGCGGGGTGAAGAAAATATGTTGGCAATAGTAATTGGGCCATTCACCATTAATCGCTGACATGTGGCGGACTGCGTCCTTAAATTGGTATGTTTTGGGGCCTGCGCCCCAGTTATCGTAGACATACTCTTTGAGGAGCTGCGCCCCCATGCTATGGATATGCTGTAGCTTTTATACTACCGTCACCACCACCATCATAACAACTACTACTACTAATAATAATACTCGTACTACTACAACAACAACTACTACCACTACTACTACTATAATGCTTTAAAACATTAAATTTACATATTTTTATTTACAACAATCCATATTAAAATTTATAAACTAATTTATTTATATCTAGTGTCTGCCTCCGTACTCTTCAAAGCTGTCAAATATTTTCCTTCTGGATCTCTAGGTGGTTTAGATGGCCTTCGCCCTTCAATTCTAAAAGATCTTTTGATGTGTTACAATGTGGACTTAAAAGAACAACTCATTACATCTTTATGCGACTTCATTTCTATCATCTCTTCTGGAGAAGTACCCATAGAAATACGTAAAAAATTTTTGGCGCAACCTTGATTGCCTTAAGAAAGAAGTGGAATTCGCCCCATTGTGATCTGCAATGTGTGGCGTCGTCTGACAGCAAAAAATTATTTGTTTTAGAACTTGTGATTCAATTAACACTTTTCTTTCCCCTCACCAGTTAGGTGTATGTGTTCCTTACGGTGTCCAGGCTCCTGTCTATGCTGGTAGCATATACTTTTCTTCTCGTCATCTTGGTCCTAAGGTTATAGTAAAGATAGATTTTCGTAATGCCTTTAACGAGTTAAGTCGCGATGCCATGTTGAAGGTGGTTCAAAAACATTTCCCGTTGATTTATCATTATGTTTCTCGGTGTTATTCTCAACCTAGTGATCTCTTTCTGGGTGATGACATTATTTTATCTCAACGTGGAGTCCAATAGGATAATCCCCTCGGTCCTGCTCTTTTTGCAATTACACTACAATCTATCATCAATTCTATAACTACCGAATTGATTTTATGGTACTTGGATGATGGCACTATCGCGGACGGTCCTAACCTAGTTCTCTCTACTTTACTTAAAATTCGGGACTGATCATCAGAGATTGGCTTACATCTTAATTTTTTCAAAGTGCGAAGTTGTTTTTCTTAATGTTCAGCCAGTGCGGTGTTCTTTATTCAAGATTCAAGGAAGTAGCCCCTGAACTACGAATTATGATTTCTGGTTCAGTGTATCTGCTTGGATCCGCAATCTCTACCAATTCTCTTCGTAGGCTATTGCTTGAAAAGATATCTAGTTTTTTCTTTTCTTGCCTCTCTTTGATTTCAACATTTTATCGTGCGTCTGTTTCTATCCTCCGTTTAATGCATTTTTTACGTTGTTCTCCTTCTGATATGATTGTGTTTTACAGGCTGGCCCCGAATCAATCCTCAACTGCTCTCTGAGTAATACTGCCTGGCTTCAGGCCACTTTGCCCGTTCGTTCGGGTGGACTTGGTATTCGTCGGGGCATGGATTCCGTCTTTCCATGGCTCTCGTTGTCTTGTTGAGTCTATCCTTCCTCCTGGCTTATGCCTTGATCCCGACGCGGCTATTCATAATTGTAAAGCTCAGTGGTCTTGTTTAACCGGCATGGATTCTCCTTGTTTAGACTGCAGTAGTTCTCAGGCCATTTGGGATGATAAAATTATTCAACGCACCCAATCGTTTCTTCTACAATTCCCCGGTTGTCTTGAGGATAAAGCCAGACTTCTTTCTACTTTTTCTCCAGATTCTGGTGTTTGGCTTCAGGCCCTACATTCTCCTCCTCTGGGCCTCCACTTATCCAATGAAAGATTTAGTATTGCTCTTGCTTTACGATTAGGAGCCGATGCCTGTGTAATTGTCCAGTTTGTGGGGCTTTCGTAGATCAACGAGGCCTTCGCGGTCTCTCTTGTGTTCGTAGTGCTTTTAGACACATGCGTCATGCCAGTGTAAATGACATAATTCTTCGAGCGCTTATTTCAGCTGAAGTACCTTCAGTGCGTGAACCATCTGGATGTAGTCGTTCCAATGGTAAGAGATCTGATATTATGACGGTATGAATATCTTTATTATGGAATTTTACTTGTGTTGATACGTTTGCCCTCGTGAATTTTCCTCATTCATCTTTGCGGGCTGGTGGTGCTGTTTCCCGTCGAGAGGTCGAAAAAAAGACAGAAAATATAGTACCCTGTTAGATAAATTCATCTTCGTTGCCATTGCAATCGAGTCAAGCGATACTTGGAGTACCGAGGGCTTCAATTTCATCAAGGAAGTTGGACGACGCATTGGGCTTGTTTCCGGCAATGCTCGCGTCACTGCTTTCCTGTTGCGGCGTATTAGTATCGCCGTTCAGCTTGGTAATGTTTCTTCAGTTGCTTCCTCCGGGGAAGGAATTAGAGGAGATTTTTCTTCTTTAAATGCTGTTTCCCTTATTGTTGTTTGTATTTGCTTTTTATTTTTGGTTGTTCCTTAAGGTTTTGTTGATTTTACAGATAATTCATGATGCGGTTCTTGTTATCTCGTATGAAATAATATGTAATTAGTTTATATTTTTAAATTTTGAATTCGGATTGTTGTAAATAAAAATAGTTGGAATTCACCTGGGTGCAGATATTTGTGAAAGTCACAAATGTCAGGCATGTAAAAGTGAAGTAAATAAAAAAGGTTTACATGGACTGTCTTGTTCCAAAAGTGCAGGTAAACTTCCTCGTCACTCGAATATTAATGACATTATAATGAGAGCACTAATCTCAACTGTCATTTCTGCAGTACGAGAACCTATTGGATGTAGCAGAAAAGACGGTAAAAGACCAGACTCTGTTACCTTGGAAGAGAGGCAAACCGTTAATTTGGGACTTCACTTGCTCAGATACGTTCGCCCTTTCCAACCTCTCTTTTTCCTTAATCCAGGAGGGAAACATCGCCAGTCAAAAAGAAGCGGAAAAAAAGAAGAAACTATAGTAATCTTGCACAGAAGTACCATTTCGTAGCCATTGCTATCGAATCCAGGGTTTCATGGGGAAAAGAAGGCCTCAACCTCATAAAGGAAATAGGTAAGCGTATCACACAATTATATGGTAATTGTAGAGCAAGGACCTTTCTTATCCAAAGAATAAGCATGGTAATTCAAAGAGGTTATGTAGCCTCAATCCAGGGAGCCATACCCAAAGGCAAGGAATTAGATGAGATATTCAAACTGTAATTTTGATTTATTTGACGGAACGTTTGTCACTTTCCATAATTATAAGTGGGAAACCGTTAACATGAAACCTACCGTTGTAGCAGATGAAATGTTTCCTGAAGGAGCTGGACCATACATGGAGTTGGAAGAGGCAGGAGGTTCTGATGGTCCGTTAATGTATTTGGTGTCAAATGAGAAAGCAGTTCATGCCAACTTTTTCAATGATTTCGATGAGATATTTGATGATGACGATCTACAGTGATTGTGATGGTGGTTTTCCGAATTTGCTGAACATAATTTCTTTGCCAGAAATTATGTTTGAAATTTATTATATGAAATATTTGTTGAATTGTTTGCTCTTTTCCTTTCCTGATGTTTGTTCTCTTCTTTGTCTCTCTGTAATCCATTATGTTTTACAGAAAATTTTTAAATGTCTCAATATAATAATAATAATAATTTAATTTAACATCAAATCAAACCCCCTGATGATGTGAGCAGCAAGGATTACGTTGGGTTCAAAACAAATAAACACAACGGATATAAAAAAAGTTAGGAATTTATATCTGATTATTGTGTTAAATTATAAATTGGAACAATTTATTTATTATTGCATTGTTATAACAATAAGAACACGGTTTTTATTAAATACTTCGCTACACAGTTACTTCCGGTTTATAAAAATATAACTTACCAAGCTAAACTCATGTGTGAAACATCATTGCAACTTCTCTAGCGGTTTTGGCGTGATGAGGAGACAAACATCGTGACATCCAGTTTTACTATATACTCCACATAGGAAAAAAAAACATTACAAGAATGCTACACCATTTGATTTATGTTTCCCCTGAGATTCATATTTTCTTGGCGTGATGTCCACTTTAAATAAAAATATAAAATATTCGTAAGGCATACATTTTGTGTAGTATTTGGTTTAATTTAGTGTGATTTAGACGAAAGTTTACATAAAATGTTATGGAGAGTTTTAGAATATCATTTATTATTATTTGTCATCCAGAAAACTTTTAAGGAAGTTCGACCTATTTAACCTAATTTAACATCTTCAAAAGTAGAACTCATATCATTTATAACAATGATACCAATATAAACATTTAGAGCGTACTGAAACGAAAACTAGAACTTGGAACAAATAGAGACCTCACGGTTGTTCTGAGTTAGGCAAAATGTATTCTTTATGTAACTAGATATAGAAACACAATGTGGTATATAACTGTGCACAAAACCTACTAATGTGTTCTTAAAAGTCCTCTAGAACATAATAGTTTATTATGAAGAAAAAGTGTCATCTATGGTCCAAAATATAACTCATCTTCATGCAGCAGGAGTGATCAAAAATGTTTGTGGAATGGAGATTAGTGGAATGTAAGCTAAACGAAAAGCATTATTGTTCAAAACAACCTGTTTTTATCGCAATTCATATTTTTTTTGTAGAAAATACACTTCACATTCTTAAGTTATTCGTGCACGGCACACATTTATTTTTTATTTACTAATAAGTTTAAAATACAGCAATTGGCAGCCATTTATTGAAACATTACCAAAACTGAACAAGAACAACAAAATTATATTTAAGAAGTATAACGACGTGAAGATAACAAATATTTACAAATATAATTTGTTTTAGGCATAAAATTGCTTCCAGTACAAAAGATATAAAATGTCTGTATCCCAGTGGCGGTTTTTCAGGTGAAGTTAGTGAAGCTGTACTTCACCTATTATTTTGTTCTTTCATTGAATAAATAAACAAAAATTGTTTCTGAAAGAAAATAAAGTAGTGTAACAAAATTCAAGCAGAAAAAACAAATAAACTGTTTCCAATTTTGTATGCAGCATAAGTAAATATTCTAGCGCTGGAAGGCACCTATTCTTACGAAGTTGAAAACGTTACTTTAGATACCTTCGAAAAATTCTAGCTATAAGTGCTATCTATGGCGGGGACAATTTTACCGCGGTGAATATCTTTCCGCTGACGGGACGATGAACTTCTGGTTGCCATGACAACCTAGGCGCTGCAGGCTGTACTGGCCAGTGCGAGATAGCATTGAGGATAGCGGAAGAGAACTTGCAATCTGGTTTCAACGAAGTTACTTCTCTTCCGACTTTCGGCTGTTCAGTGTGCAAGTGAAGTAAGTTTGTCCCCACTGTATCAGCACCATGTGTACCTGTACAATTGTTCGTCTTTTCTTCATGTGTGTATAGTGAAAGGGAATGACGATTTTGACATGGCCCTTTTATAGACAAATATCATTGAATAAGTATGTACGTCACAGCTGTAATAGACCTAATGCCAAGTGAGTTCATCCAGGCGCACAATGCTAGATACAACGAATTTATTTGAAGTGTTCTACTTCTGTTGTTATATATGAGCTCCTTGACTAAGCTATAGAATCCAGTCTCAATATATGGCTATGTTAATGGTTGATTTTTATAAAATGCTAACCTTACTTGAAATGTACTCTGGGTAGAAGTAGAATATTTCAGTTTACGATAACTCGATATATTAGAGATTTCACTTATTTGTAAGGCGTGGTGGAATGGATTTGCAGAATTACGAAGATGGTCATGGTTGGAACTAAAGGAGGGTTCATCAAACTTTATCCATATGTGTAAATATTAATTGCATATTTACTCCAAATATATAGATTTAAAAGATGCCGTCCACTTCGTTCCTTTCTTTTCACCTTATTTATACATGCCCAGCCCACGTCGCCTAGTGATCTTTCACCACAGATCGTTGATAAGGAACCAGCACAAGTTCAATAAACCTTTGAACATCCATGCGTTCTGACAGATATTATCATATTTCCTCCATTAATTCCTGGATATCATCTAGAATAGAGACCTTAGACGTTCTATTCATCTCATTTCCGTCTGAAGCTGAGCTTGCTGAGTGATTATACGCTTAAGACGTCAATGCTGGACTGCTGGTAAATATTGAAATATATATTAGACTGTCTTGATAAGTTTGTAAGCTCTCTTAATAAATATTATTTTGGGTGTTTCTGATTTCAGCAGCAAAGTAATTTTGTGTGATTTTGACACATTATGCCTAATATCCATATGTGTCTCTGTATCTTAAGGAAAAAATCCACTTAATTTAATTGAACAGGTCACGCTCTAATTGCCTTGATCGTTTATTAGTAAGAATAAATATTCTAGAGGCACGGGATTTTTTATTCGTTTAAAGATTTCAAAACCATTACCTGAAAGTCAGTATCAATCTCGTTACGAGTGTATTTGAATTGAATTTTATTTATAGCCTTTAGTCATGTTTTGTTTACATTAGGCCAGGATGGGGAAAGTAGAAGAAAGGAAGGAACTGTCCCAACCCAATGTCAAGCAGTTGCGAGAGCGCGAAAACTGGAAAAAACATAAACCAAGATGGCCTATTGGTGGGTTCGAAAGCAGTTGGTTTCCAATGAGATAGCAACTAAGGAACGCAAGCTCGGCTCTCGCTTTAGGTATAATAAAATGTTCGCCAAGGGGCACCATTCTTCAGAAGTATGACGAGCTTAGGCCTTAGATGCCAGTAATTTAAATGTAAATTAAAATAAACTTCAAACATTACTCTAAAATTGTGCACTGCATCTGAAAAATAACTGTGTATGTGTTGCTGGAATAATAAATTTTGAAGCAGAAAATAAGTTGAATTTAGGTGAGCCTGAAAACGGAAAATGTCACGAAGAATATTTTAAACAGGCCATCATCTAATTTCATTCGTATTTTTTCTCTTTATCCAATGACTTCATCTAAGGCCTAAGAAAGTAATATTAAACTTTCAACACTAAAGGTCCTTCAATGCTGGTTGTGTCTTTATGCAAATGATTTTTGGGTTGAGAAAGCTATCACTTTTCCGCATTTACAAGACCTAGAATATAAGCCTAGTTATTCTTTCGATGTGCATTTCTACGGGATATAATTTTCATCACTGATTTTGTCTTTGCATGGCATTTAGGCAACTTTCGTTCAGTAGCTAGCCATCCCTGCATTTGCTTAGTGTAGCTTACGAAAAACATCAATCAGGATGGCGGTCGCTGGGAACAATCCCAAGACCTTTCGATTGCTAAACCGACGCTCTACCAACTGAGTAACGGCTGTTCGGTCCCCGTCACTAATGTACTGTATATTCATTTGAATCCGTCTAATATTGGCATTGGAAATGTGTGTATCAAACCACAAATTATAATAATACAACGTTACGTCGATAAGTATTGTACTCTGAAAAGGAGGACAGAGCCTCAGTTTAAATCCCTACGCTGCGATAGTTCATGCAACTGGTGTTTTAGTTTATTCCGTTCTTCCTACTTGACATTTAAAAGGTGGAATGTTCGATTTGAAAATTTTAAGTTTGGCAGTTATTTAGTACTCTCTTCTCAGTTAATGATCTTTATACAAATAAACAATTAATACACTGTATAACTACACTATGCCAGTCTAGTACTTTATTCTGTGTTCTACAAATGGAAAATTCTTCCACAAAATCATTAGGTTTGCCACTGCCGAATGCCTTTTTGTAAATGAAATTTAGCAAAGTACTGCATTTTTCTTGGGCGTATACTAACATTTCTTGGGCGTGATTTGTTCCCACGCTCAGTCGTCGGCGAAATTTGTCATATATTCAACTATATTTACACATTTAGAGAGGGTCCCAACTTTTAGCTATTAATTTCTATACAAATATTCATCAACATTTAATATGATGATAAGCGGTATTACGGGTAAACCAGTCAGTCTAGGAAATTCGGGATGAATAGAGAATGGGTACATTAATGATTTGGATGCACTTCACTTACGATTTTGACCACTATCCGCCACTGCTGTAGCCAAAATTTATACTTTGTAGTTATTCTGTTTGTAACTGATCTTTGAATCAAAGTAATCATAGTTTTTGCTTAGAGAGAGCTTAATTTGGTGTTGGTGACTTTGGAAAGCGAAAGCTTATTTGTTACAATAGGAATTCAATTTTAATGTGACATTTAAAGATTTTGCGTAAGAAGAGACCACCAACGACGCAACAACTTGGAGTGATTTTTCTATTCAATATTGTCATTATATCTTCATTGGTTTACATGGCATGACATGATCACAGGATGACATGACTAGATGACATGATCATGAGACTTAGACCCTCTCAAACGAAGCTTATGTGTTGAGAAGAGCAGACGTGTAGGGATGAAACTTTGTTGAAGTAATATAACAATCTTATCGTAAAGCACAGGGCTTTGCTCTTAATCGCTTTTAGCTCTTAATTTAGTCTGAACTGGGTGTATTATATTCTTATAATTGCCCCCTTCACATTCAAAGTAGTAAATCATCAACACTTCTTTAGTATCTCAGCAGTGGGGAAGATAACAGTTTTTGCGCCCCCCTCCCCCGCAATTTTCAATTCCAGTTGGTGCGCCCTTACCTTTTATTATTACTGAGTTATGACATTTGGGCCCTGAAAGCTTTCTACTCCCCTGTATCTCACGAAACATTAGCCATAACTTTCGAAGATAACTGTGTATCAGGAAATTTCTTGTGTACAAGAGAAGATTAATGCTTTCATGTTTACTTTTAAGATAGAAATGATGGACACACTTGTGATCCGTGGTAAAATATATGCGATTCCTAGATGCTGCTGATAAATTATCAAAAGTGAGCCTGTAATTATCACACAGTCGACGCTCTGTTCTTGCATTAGTATTCTTATTATCTATCATGCAGGTGCATTTTTGACCGTGACATGTTTCATCAAGACTGATTGTGTGTTAACAATAGAAACACTTGTACACTGTTCTAAATCCAATAGTCATATGCCTTTTTCCACACATGCCTCTTAGCACAGCTGATTGGCCAATGGAACAAGTTGCTGATTGGCCAGGAAGTGGCATACACATTATTTAATAGAACAATTTATACTGATTATAATAACCTAAAATTATAACCTCAATGCAATTCTAGCATCACTCTTTTCGAAGCTAGAGATGACATCTTTAAGAAATTATTACAAATTTTAGTGAATTAATTAACAATATAGCACAATGAGACTAATAGCGTTAAAACAAGCTTGGATTTCCAGTGCGCTTGTCATGTTTTATTTATGTCAGATTTAATTCGCAAATGATAAAATATTGGTTTCTCTATTTATATTTACGACTAATAGCTACCAACTGGAATGAGTTCTGTGAGATACGTGATCTCTTGTGTTTTTTATTTTCAGATTTTCCCCCCAATTTCCATAATTTGGGTTAGTGACCCACTATTTTCCAGTTTACCCCACAATTTTCCATAATTTGGGTTAGTGACATTATCAACAGCTATACACTTTTTTCAGCAAAGCGCATATTCTCGCGTTATAAAATAGTATTCTATGAAAAATTCCAAGTTCTAAATACGTACATCGATTATTTCAACTTGTAGTGAAAATTCGAAGTTTTTGGATGTAATTAGAATATTATGCTCTACTCATAATTAATTTATTAAAATTGAAAGAATCTAGTAAAGATGACGAGTTTTTCTCCAAAGTTTCAAGTTCGAAAATAGTGATTTAGAATTTCATTGAGGTTATAATTTTAGGTTATTATAGATAGTATAAGTTGCTCTATTGGATGTTGTATATACCGTTCTTCCCAGCCAATCAGTTACTTGGTTCGTTCCCGTGTTAGTTTATTTTAGTATTGAGTTTTTACATTACTAGTCTTAGCTAGCGAATTTCTCCATGTTTGAAAATTGAACTTTCAGAGCAGCTGAATTATTTTGCCTTTATCTTTCCGTTGAAATATATTCTACGTAGTGTATGTTGGAGATTCAACAATATTTACAATGTAACAACAGCGTTTAACCACATTTGTGCTAAAGCACGTGATGAAAATGGCAGTAGCGAGAACTTGATAAGTTTTGAATGTTTGGTAACAATAAGAAACCATTTTCTGTTTCTGCACATGTGCGAATATCACACTAAGACTGAGAATTTCCAGGGTCACTCAGTGCTTTTTCCAAAAATTACGGTAAGTACTAGCATTTATCTGAAACATTACATGATATATCAAGGCACTCCCCATAAATTCTCAACAGCGTATCTTAGTTTATTTAAGCATTGTTAGTTTATTTAAGCATTGAGTTGTTACGTTACTAGTCTTTGCTAGCAAATTTCTCAATGTTTGAAAATTTAACATTTAACGCAGCTGGCTTATTTTATCTTTTACTGACCATACAAAAATATATTTAATGTATCTAGGAATTCAACAAAATTAGCAACGTGACAACGATATGAATATAAAATGGGGAGCGAAATGCAGTTTATCGTAAAAACGAGAGTTTGAAACCAATATTATACGATTGTATGGATTTTAAAAATGTATAAATATATTTCTTTTTACAAAACAATGTCTTGTAGTTAGCTGGACGCTTAACAAATTATTGTATACCAAAATGTCGTCCAAGACGTTGCAACAATGAAACAGAATGCCATGCTATCTGTGGAACAAAATATAAACTTGGTGTAACAGGAGTGATGGGGGCCAAGAAAATGTCACTTGAAGGAAATATTTATTTTAACACAATAGCTTTACTTTTTCCAAGCAATTTCATTTACAACACTACATTGCTCTTATTATCTGCAGATTATAAGCTTGACGCTGTTTAAATAATTTATTCAAAGCGTATATTACATGATCATCAGATTCACACCCCTTTAAACGAAACTAATAATTTAACCCTTTAATCAAGAGGATGGAACTGGGGACTTGTGTGCATGAGGAAAGAGTTAGAATCTTGGATCCACTATGCAAGATTTGCAAGAACAGATGTGCTCGAAATTTCTTTGGCATCTCGGGAAGTATTGACCTTAACTTTGGAAGAAGATGCTGGAAAATGGAACTTCCTATTCAGAAGAGAAAAGGCATGTTGCCAGGTCATAGTTTGTTGTTTACTTTCGGATGGAAATACATTACTCAATTCACAAAACATTTGTAGATTCTGCATAAACGTTTTAAAAAGTGAATTACTAATTTCCAACTATCGAATGCAAGTTTTAACTTTTATCATTGATTATAGGTTGGCCAAGGTAAATAAATTATATATTTATGTAAATTTATAACGTTACATCATATTTAATGTCATATTTTTTTTCGTTTATTACCGATAATTACCTGAATATGAAGAACTACTTTCCAGCAACTTCAAAAACCGATTTAGGAAAGCCGAAAAGGGGATTGGTACCCAGCTTCAAGATATGACTTATGGAAATTTTGTATCTGGTTATTGCATGATTGGTGTTGTGACACACAGCAGTCCAAGTATCTCAAATTGACTTCGACAACCCACATAAAACCTTTCTGACATTATGCAAACTTTGCAGACTACATACAAGCATTTGTTGCAGTATCACATCGCTGGAATGTTGCCAACTCAAAATAAATTTACAGACAATTTAAAATGATGATGTTTTGACTGCAGGGTTGAGGTTGTCTATAACCCGAACATCCAGGGCAAGGTGGGCTGATACTGATTTGCTGTTCCCTTCCATCAGATTAAAATGGTGTCGTAAAGATGTGGCCTGTATTTTAAATTGTGCTCCAAGCTATACTAGTGTCCTCAGGGAACATCGAATCCAGGATTCGTTAGTTATAAGTCAGCGAAAGTTACCATGCACCCACAAAGGACACGTGTGTTGAGAAAGAGTTATACATTTTCACGGTAGAAATTTCTCAGAAAGAACCATTTAACCTACTGCGAGGAACTCTTCATTTTACAGAAAACTGAACGTAAAATTTGAAATATTGCTACATAAAAATTACAATTATTACTGACTTATGTTAACATTAAAATAGAATGTTTGCTCAGATAAAAATCGTATTACATTAAAATCTTAGACAAAGCCTAGAAAGATAGATTACTGAATTGTATAGAGGTGATTTGCAGGATACCCATAGATCTATTGTTGAAATTAACAATATTTTGCTTTTTTTGTAAAAAGACGTGTACAATTAATGTACTTGCAGAATTTTGAAGACGTGAACACTGAGAAAGTTTATAGTTCGTTTTGTGTCCCTACAATCGGCAGTCTTCAAGATATGAAGTCATTTGTTTCGTACTCGAGACGTATGCTGATTGTGGCATAAGCTATTATTGACAAAAAAGTTCCTAACACAAAAGTTTGTCATTTTTCTAAAAGCAATATTCATAATTACCAAAATTACCTTAAAACAGATTATAATATATTCGAAATAATCATATATAAGCAAATATGTCATATATTTGAAAGCAGTGTTGTAATCTTTTTAGATAATACAAGAGGCAAGAAAACTGCTCAACCTATGACCCACAGAACAAAAGTATGAATTAAGTAGAAAATATGTTGCCTCTTATTGAATGTACCTTCCCAACAGGATCGGTGAGGTCTCAAAGAAACACAGACTAACAACACAGGGTAGTCATAATACAAAATTATATCTTTGCTATCTTGTAAAGTTCCTGTATAAATATGTCAAAATACTCCAATTTCACATGGGAATGTGTGTGGATTAGGAAACTAAGGCAAGGAAGTAAAAAGTTCGTAAAATTCAGCAAAACTAAATCATCCTTAATCAAATGAAATAATCCTTCTGCCTAAGCACCCACTGTATCCTTTGTAGTATATTGAAAGCTTGTTTCAATCATAGTAATGCACTAAACATTCCATAGAAACATACTTTTATTGAAAATTAATCTTCTGTTGTATTTATTCAAATTTATATGAAGTAATAATAATCTTCTTTATTTGTTTTTAATCCTCTCTGAGTATGGATTACAACGCTGCAGTCGCATTACCATGAAAGATTGACTTCTTGTACCAATGATACAAGCTTCGTAACCTACCCAGAGCTATTATTTTATTTAATCTTGAGTTTATAAAAACAAAGATTTGATATGGAAAATATCATAGATGGTATTATATATTTTAGTGTCATCATCTTTCTCCTGTACAATTGAAATTGCATGTACTGTCAACGCGACACTCCAGCTATAAAAGAAGGTTATGGACTTGTAAATTAAAATGTTTAATAAATTAGTTCTCTTTTCTACTCTGCTTATTCAAATTGAAACTTGATAGAAATACAAATATAATAATATGCCTTATATTCCAGTCATTAAATATTAAGCTAACACCCAAAACTACTAACGGTTTCGCAGAATAATCTAAATTTTAAGAAGGTCCTGAAAATGTCTAGAGAACTTGTCAGTTGTATGTTTGTCATGATATTAGTAAGGTATGGTGAGGCAGCGCTGGTTAGAGTTATGTTCACGACGGCCTTCTTACCGGAATGTTCACTGATTTCTGTCAGTCTGCTAAAGAATCTGGGATTTCCACCTAGGCTCTGGTCGGTACTTTGATAACTGCTTTTACTAAAAGATGTGTTTTCCCATCTTAGGCTTAGGTTCAACTTTTGGACCATAAATCCAAAACAACTTATTAATGTACAGCATCTTTACGTACCGATACTAACCGATCTATGCTTACCATTGGATGAGGAGCAAATTCGATTTCATGGACCAGATAAAAAAACAGGCTGAATTTCGCTCTCGACAGACATAGATTATATTTATTCACTAAAATAATAAACACAATAGAGTCCTACTTCTGCTAGTCAGAACAACAGTGGCTACTTGTTGTGGCATTCAGTGAAGAAAACAAGGAAACCAGTTTTTTCAATAAAAGTATCCATGTTCCTTTTTGTGTATGATTTGGTAGCAGAAGGTGGAAGCATGCCATTAAAAGAAGACAGTGCAATATTCCATTCATGCCTGTACATATTAGAATCATACTAATACCGAGCCCAGTGATATTTGTAAAATTATTAAAGTTTCCTATTTCCTACTTCATGTGGAGTAGTTTTGTTCTGTCTAAACTGCCTACTTCCGCCACGGATTTTCAGGAATTGCAAATGCTCAAGACATTTACAGTTTTTCTAATAGGTTAACCATTTACATACCCAACAGGAGATGACACATGTAAACTCTCATGGAAAAATTACCTAAGATACGGTGAAAATTCAGGAAAAAATATCTCTGTTGAGAATAACAAGATGCTTAACCAGTTGTATGGTCACAGAGTCTGACGATTGCAGGAAAACTTGTTTCAAGATAAAATTAAATGAAAGAAAATGGCTCTACTTGATTGATTTTATTACAAATCTCACTATTATAGGACAACAAAATATTAGATAAAAATAACAATCCATGCATAGACTCAATGATAATTCACATTGAACAATATTTAATCAGTTTCAGTATTTGTTTCTAAATACAACATTTAATAAGTAATAACATAACTAAAACCAAAGATTCAATCTGCGAACTCATAACATCGAACAACTTCAATAAATTTAAGTTCGGTTCAAATTACAAAAAAATCCGAAATTTCCATAATCTAATCTAATTTTCGAATTAAGAAAACGAGATTAGCATACAGTCATTAAAAAAGAACTAGGTCTAATCTTGAAAATAATCAAGCTTAATATACCCTTAGGAATGACATTATTTTAATAATTTTTTAAGGGGGGAGCCGAAGATTTTACAATTTTTATAGTCCCGCTCGCTAGAATCAAAATTTCAAATGTTGCCTTTAGTTATTTATTTAACAATCAATTGCAAATATAGTTTTGCTAGAATTAGTCTCTCAGATCTAATATTTAATTTGTAATTTTAAATAAAAAATCAACTGACGCACCCGACGTTCCAACGTAAAAATTTATAACCATCAGAACCTTTCCCTGGAAACAATATTCTAACCTCAAAATTCCGAATAAAATTTTCCAAGTATTAATTCATTTAATTATTATTAGCTCCGAGCTTACACTAAAACAATCTTGCGCATTCCATCCTCAATTAGACCTCTCAACGAAGCAAGTATCATCACAAAATAGTCGGATTTGATAGATAAATTAAAATTTTGGTTAATTTGTTTAATGGACAAAGTCACTCCTGCCAGACATTTACCAAAATCACATTTTAATCCAAACAAGAAACCTTGACAACCTCTCTCTCTTTGACCCAAGCTCAGTCTTCCAACTTATTGACAAAACCAAGATCAACTTCAATCAGAACCACAAATAATTAAATCTATACTACAAAGCACAAATATTCACAATTACACCCAGTTATCTTAATTGATCTTAACAAACACAAAACGCACTCATCCACCAAAAGATTTAAGAAATTGACCCGACTGCGCTTGCTCCAAACCGAGTTCTATAATCAACAACAGGAAGCTATTCATTGATTAATTCTAAGATTTACGTTATCATTAGTAGCCACGTGTTTTATTTGCGTCACAAATTAAGTCAGATGCATTTTTATTTGATTTAATTCATTATATTTATTCTATTCCTTGAGGTAACTCCAAACTAGGTTTATTTACAAAAAATTACTTCCCACTGGCTAGTTACTTCACGTAGTTTTCCTTAAATTGCTTTAATTTCAAAGTCTCAAACTTGGGTTCTCTTAACAAATTCACCTAAATTACTTCAATGGCTGAAAACTTCCTCGTTTCCTTAAAACACTTAGTTTTCTTAATTGGAAGAATACAACCATCAGACTCAATTTGAGGAAGTATTGAAACAAGAATTATGCTATCCCTGCCATTTCTCCAACACGTCTAATTTTGTTTCCCAATTCTTCTTCCAACCAGTTCAATGGCGCTCCCATCGCATCACTGTTACCAAATCATGGATAATTAAGATCTAGTTTTGTAGTGACGAAAATTTTATCTTGAGGCGTTACGCACACCGCTTAACTAATAAGGTAACCTTGGGGCTAAATGCAGTCGCCTGCACACGCAAACTTAAACGTGCTGTCACAATTAGTCATCTGTTTTCTTTTGTCACACATCAGGACATTTCTCTACAGCAAACAGTTAATGTTCTTTGGCGATGACATATCGTAAGGCGTCCATCTTCAACTTGATACGCTAGTTGATTGAAATTCCACCAAACTAGACTGCAATTGTTTTAGTAATAGTATTGGGAAATGGCAACCAGTGAAATGAATCAACGACAAAGCTTATTAGAAGTGCAATTTAACGTAATAGAGTGCGTACATATATAAAATCATAGCTGAATAAGAGTGCTATTTTAGAACTATCAGCAACATTTATGTTTTCAAATTTTGATTTTAACTTCTCAGAAATCAATTTAAAATTATATATTTTAAAATTATATCAGTCAACAACAAATGGTTTGTACTATTTTTATTCTCGTCGAAAGATATCGACGTTACCAAATAATGAATAAGAAAAGCAAATCAGCTTAGATACCATCGAATATCGATTATACATTTTACAATCTTGTGGAAGAATCAAGCTATTGTCATTAGGAAACCAAAATTTACCGATCTTACCTTAAGGACATTCTGACTCACAGGCCTAAAATGATTCGGATCCACATGCATATTTTATTTTCTCATACTTGAAGTTACCATTCCCAGTCTTTCCCCTTTTCAGAAACAAACTTATCTTTCAACTCCTAAATTTCCTTTCTACCACCCGAACAAAGATATGTTCATCATCACGTTCATACCCAAAGCGACAACAATGTTTTCCACATGAGTTTAGTTTCATTTCTATTATTTTCTCGGAAAGAGAAAGTAGTACTAAAAGGAACTTGTCCATCAGATCCAACAAACAACTCTTCTTTTGAAAATGTGATTTCATGCCATAATCTACATTTTAAAATCCAAAACAAAATCATTATTCTTCTATGAATAACATTGTCATTCTCAGGATCTTAAGACGTACTCAGACTCATTACGATCACAATTTGCAGTCATCCCACGCGGGAATTGAGGGGTTGACATGAAAAGTAGTAAATTATGGTTAATTAATTGAAGAGTACATAAAAGGAACGTTCTCTATCCATTTCCTTGATTCTACAGGAGAGTGGTTTTTAAAATTCCATACTCAGCATTACGCATACCTGCAAATTGCATATCAAATGAAGATTTGTTTGTGATCGGCGAACTATGTAATATTCTCTTCGTCCATGGTACTTTGTTAGAAAGGTCATTCAAAAAGCAAACTAATGGTACTCTTATCTCTTGTCCTGTGCTTTTAAACTACATTTAAGCCTTTTTGGTACTCTTTTTCACTACTAGTATGTTTGGTACCATCCATTTTAGACTCCAGCCTATATAACATTCTCTAGCAGTTCCCAGTGCCCTGCGATTTAAGAAATATCAATGCTTATAGGGTGACCTTTAGATAAACTCTCAGTGATAGCTAACTCCAATGTATTATTTTAAAGACTATGAAAATTGACTTCAAGTAATAATGACTAAAGGCACTTCAGGTTCTGGTAAGAATTGCTGGAGAAATATAATTGTTACTTGAAGATCAAGAATAAGTTAACAACAAATTGGTTATACATGTAAAATCCATTCTATTATCATTTGTTTTCAAGACAAGCTTATAACGAATTTCAAATTAATTGAATGTGTTCATGAGATACGAATGTAGCGTTCGACCATGAAACACTTGATAGGGATGATAATGTGGAGAATATAATCCTTCGTGTATTGATATGATAACATTATAACAGAGCAGCACAGTCTTCTCTCTACTCCTACTAAACATATTTACACAGACATATTCAATAGACTTTCAAAATAAATGTAGATTTTAAGGGAAAACTGGAAGGCATCGGTGACTCATGAATTTTATTTAGCAAATTTAATGTAAATCTTTTGAACGAGGCAAAAAACACATAAGTAATACCAAGAGATAATCGTTTTTGTCACTTCGGCTTCCAGCCAGCATTTCAAAGATCGATAGGTATCAAAATATACAGTATTATGGATAATTGGCATATTTTATAAGAATCAAAGTTGATCCACAGATGTCGCATAAATTATTCACACTAAACATAAAATGAGTATCAACGCAATGCGTGGTTTTAAACATGCATGTGAAAATTAAACATCTACCTAAATTAATGAATGTGCAATACTTCTGTGTACCAAATGTTGTGCTTTAGTTTTTATTAAATTGAGAAAAATGTCAGGAAACTCTTGAAAGAAATAATAACGTTTGGATAAATTAAGAGGCGATACCCTCGAATGGTAAGTTTATTGCATTATTCTAACACGGTTTCCCTTCCTAAGCTTATATCAGGATGACTTGTTTATTGCTGCTGTAGTTGAAGTTGGAGTTCGTTTTTGAAGTTGGTACGAGTTTAATTTCCACTATTTATTTCTTTTTTAAAATTTAATTTAATTAAAAATGTTGTTCATTTCTAATGAAACAGTTTGGAAATAACAGAACTTCAATATTACGTATACCAATTTTGTGATTTGTGGTCACAAGATGCGGAAGGCCACCACCACAATCACTGCAGATCGTCATAATTAACCATGTCTTCGAAATGATTGAAAAAGTCTGTATGAACTGCTTTCTCATTTGCCGCCAAACACATAAACAGGCCATCAGAACCTCCTACCTCTTCCATCTCCATGTATGTATGGTCCAGCTCCTTTAGGAAACATTTCATCTGCTACAACGGTAGGCTTCATGTTAACGGTTACCTACTTATAATTATGGATAGTGACAAACATTCCGTCAAATAAATCAAAATTACAGTAGGAATATCTCATCTAATTCCTTGCCTCTGAGTATGGCTCCCTGGATTGAAGCTACATTACCTCTTTGAATTGCCATGCTTATCCTCTGAATAAGAAAGGTGCTTGCTCTATCATCACCAGATGCTTGTGTGATACGCTTACCTATTTCTTTTATGAAGTTGAGGCCTTCTTTTCCCCATGAGTTACTGGATTCGATAGCAATGAGTATGAAATGGTACTTTTGTGCAAGATTACTATACTTTCTTCTTTTTTCCGCTTCATTTCGACTGGCGATATTTCCCGCCTGGATTGAGAAAAAAGGGAGATTGGAAGGAGCGAACGTGTCTCAGCAAGTGAAGTCCTAAATTAACGGTTTGCCTCTCTTCCAGGGTAACAGAGTCATCCCATCTGGTCTTTTACCGTCTGTTCTGCTACATCCAATAGGTTCTCGTACTGCAGGAATGACAGCTGAGATTAGTGCTCTCATTATAATGTCATTAACATTCGAGTGACGAGGATGTCTACCTGCTGTTCTGAAACGAGAAAGGCCATGTAATCCTTTTTTATTTACTTCATTTTTACATGCCTGACATTTGTGACTTTCACAAATATCTGCACCCAGGCGAATTCCAACTGCTATTCGGAAACATTCATTACTGAAGTGAAGGCCTAGAGGGGGCGAAGGTAGAGCTTTGAGCCAAGTACCTGCTTCGAAGGAAGACGCAGCAATTATTCTGGCTTTGTCTTCTAAGTTTTCTGCAGTCTGAAGTAAAAAGGAGAGGTGTGATTTGGTAATGGGTTCATCGCATGTAAATTTCTTTGATATAGTATCGAGTTCGGGCAAGAATGATCCAACTAATAATGACCAAGTTGAAGAGCAAGTCTCAATCTCAGAATCCCCATGAGAACTGATATCATTTTGGAGAAGTGATTCTATGAGGCATCGGGAACCATAGAATGACGCCAAGGAGGCGGGAATAGTCAAATCTAAGGCGCAACGAATGCCTAATCCTCCAAAATTGACAGGGAGAGAAGCCTGAAGCCATGTGTGGTCAGGAAGGAAACAATTTAGGATGGATTCTAAACCAGATTTAATGATGTTATCGTAACGTTCGAGTAGATCTTCTCCTCTCCAAGAAGGCGAACAAAGCAGAAAATATAATAACCTTGGTATGATAAAAGAAGATTTAAGGAAATAAAATGCTGAGTGTGCAGAGATCGATGAAAGACGTGAAAAGTACATTTCAAGTTTAGCTATTTTCCCAATTAATAAGGATCTCCTTGCGTCAGTAGAGAGGGCACTACCTAGAAGAAAAGCATTTGACGGAGACATTAATTGAATGCCTGGAGCCACTTCGTTGAACATTGTGAGAAGGATGTGTATTTGTTCGATTGTAGTTTCTAAAAAGCCAATCTCACATTTAGAAAAATTAAGGTCAAGACTAATTGTAATTGCCTTCTTATGGATATCTTATGGATGGTATTTATTTCTTGTTTCTTTGCTACTTTCGTATGTTTATAAATTAGTATTGCAGTACATTTTGGTGGTGATCTTCACAAACTGTTGATTTTTGTAAATACAATAAGTACAGATTTTATTTTGAAAACAATTTAGAACTATCAAAATGTTAGTACCGATACAAAGTCTTTGTCGACATGATATTTGAATGCATGCCTGCTGTAAGTACCCAACAAAGATGAAGATAATATTTTGTTTTTGCGAAAAGGATCGTACCTTGTAGCATGCAATAGCACATTGCTAAATTTTTCTGCTCTAAATGTGCTGTAATAACCGTATTTCCATGTTTTGCTTGCATTTTTGTTATTGCTGTGAGAAGTCAATCATCGCAAGAAAGAGTCTGTTTCTTCTTTCTTGGAAGCAGTAGTAATTTCTTCAAAGGAATAGGAATTTTTAATACAGTTTCGTTGTTTGTTCACAAATCACGTGTCTCAGTGTTGGAAGTAAATGTAGTGTTATTCACAGTTGCTTCACTGTAAGGGTTTCGTTGTTACAACTACGGCATCTTTGGCGTCATAACATATGTAATTACGGGTATTCTAATTACTCAGCTAAAATAAACAATTCCAAAATCTAGGATAATTCATTTGATACACATTCACAAGGAGTTACTGGGGCCGGTTTCTAAAATTTCGTCATTGCTTGTCATTTGTCCAGTATCTTCAAAAATATGAAAACTCACACACATACTCGCACCGTAGGTAGTGATACGAACTTACGGACGACACTGAACTATTTTATTTCACTATGTAGTAGTGAAACAAGTCCTCTTCCAAAATGGAGTTCGCCCTCCACTCCACATCACCCTCCTTCACGGAGGTCACCTTCACTCCAGCTATGGTCCTCCCCTCCCCCTCCACTCCACATCACCCTCCAGCACGGAGGTCACCACCACGACCACTCCACCTCCACTCCAGCTATGATCTGCCCCTCCACCTGCACTCCACATCAATCTCCAGCATGGAGATAGCCCTCCACCTCCACTCCGCATCACTCTCCAGGTTGGAGGGTGATTGGAATTATGTTGATGGGTGACCTCCGGAGGGGCCACCTCCAGAGGGATGGACACCTTTGATAAGTACGTAATCCACCGTAGGGAACCATAACCCTTTGAGAATTATTAATAACAAGAAGCTCAACCTACTCAGCAGCAGAAGTTCTGGGAACCTTGGATTCAATTCTGTCGTGGATAAAAATATAATAACATTAGGGGAACTCGGCGGAAAATAAAGGTAACAGTTTGCATATGAAAATAAGCAACACAGCTACATTAAGAGTAAATAACTTTCTCCTCCTCTATCTTCAGAAACAAATACTACAACAAAAGCTTTTTGCTGTTATATGTCCTTCTAAAAATGTCCTCCTGTCACATATTGGAAGAAATAAAAATGGAGAGGGATCAACCTGAATGAAAGGACCTACCGCTTAGTCAGAACACTAAAAAAATGTTGACAAGGAAGATAGCAGATTGATATTGAGAACGTATTAATCTTAGCACAAAATGGCGTAAGCACAATTTGGAAGGCGGATTTCAAAATTCTCTTTAAAGTTAACTACAAAACTGTCAGTGCTCCAAACAACCCTACACCTATTGCGTAGACTTTAGATTAGAGAAAAATAAATAACAAAAACAGTTAACAAAAATTTGTGGACTCCTCCTACCCCAGCCTCCTTCTGAAACAACGGAATAAAACATAATATAAATAGTAGTAATTACTAAAATTAAATAAAACTACTACTCTATAAGATATAGATGGCATACGATGTCATGTAATTAAGGGGTCCCACCGAGTCAGGGAGTAAGGGGAACACAAGGTATCTGAGGCTCAATCACTTCTAGAAGCAGAAAAAAGAATACAAGGTCTCCTGTTAGAATCATTTTCAGAGACTACAAATCACAAAGAGAGCATCTATCAGACATTTCTATGGCCTATGCATTGCTTAACCACACTTACTAAAAATTACTAGTGCTCAGTTAACCAACACGAAACTAAGTCTAAACCAAAACTAAAATGAAAGGAGCAAATATTGCATAAGCTGTACAGATGCGCACATAGCAAAATGACCAGAGAGACAATACAACAAACAAATATACTTATTTAGGGCACAAATGAGCCGTATACATGAAACATCTAAAATGATTAGAAAGACTTCTTAGGTCATATTACCAAAACTGAGCACAATAAGAGGTGTAAATTAATCTTCAAAACCTTGAAATTCTCTGAGATAAAGTACGATACTTGGTCAATGGAAATCCACTTATAGGCAACACATGCTTCGATCACATTCTTAGGCCGTTCAAGAAGACAGACTATTCATACATACCGGTTTGAAAAAGACGAAATTAATAAATACATAGCAAATTGATACTAAACAGAACGTTTCTCTATTAACATTATAGTTGCTAATAGAAAGATAGAGAGATAGGTGTCATGCTACGAAATGCAAATCATTGTGGCAACAAGCACTTTAACTGAAAAGAGGTAACAAACACTTGCTAACCGCAGCACATACAACCTAATTGAGGTTCAGAATCACTTGTAGGACGAAAGTTCTTTGAACCAGGGAAGTTACACAAGCGACACCAGCAGAAAATTTCACTCATACATCGGTCCAGTTTTAAATATGTGGTTCCTACTCACAAGAGAAACTTACGAAAGAAAAAACTACGGCTACTTAACAAGTTCTGTGATTCGTAATTGTCTTCTGAAAGATGGTATCAGCAATATTAAAATATAATTTTATTAGGAAGCTAATAATTATCATAATAATAATTAACAGCCTTCTCAGTTACAGCGAGTTTGTTTTCTAGTCAGAGGATCTAGGTTCATATCACGGAATTTAAGCATCTTAAGTCAAGTTGTCTTTATTTCGTCTCAGTCACGGTAAGTTGATGACAGAATGACATCTTGATAGAAGAACAGGGTCGATTCTATACCTATTGTTTTTTAGACAGCGCCCAGTTCAATATGATGTGAAAAGCAATACTAACACGAAATTTCGGTATAATTGCTTCACGTGGTGGATCAGTTTCTTTTAAAACATACAGAAGAGGAGAGCCAATGCTGAAATTAAGGAGGTTAAGGTCATCATATGTTATGTGCATTCTACTGAAGGATTATTAAAATTATGGTTTTCTATTGAAACGACAACAGATATTCAACCGCGAAACCAGAAGCAAATTTATATATATTTTAAACGGATGTTCTTCTATTCTTCTTCCAAAGAGTGATTCTCCGAGTTTTGCGTGTTCATTGACTTTTCACATCTATCAGAAATCAATGAGCTCTGATTCTAAATTTTCCAAGAAGAAACAAAAAGGACTTTTTGTCTCCGGCTGTAGAAGGATTTTTTATTAAATCCTTCCCGGTAGAGGAAACAGGCAGAAAGAAGCCACCAATAGTCTTGAAACGAACGACAAAATGTGTACGTTCCAAGACAAAGATAACTATTCTGTCTTTGACTGATTCACTTCCGATCTCTTTGTTTTCTTCGGGTTTCCTTCTTTCAAGAAAAAAACAATATGAACTGAACAGTAAAATTATTCCAAGAAACAATTTGTATTATGGTCATTATCGCGGACCACGGAGGGGTACTGATGAAGTCATTTAAAATAAATTGAGTAATAGAACAAACTCAGTCAATCTATCTATCTATTTCCTGGACATTGCATATACAACTTGTATAAATATGATACAGTAATAATTTGAGTGCATAACAATTTGATTTGGCCCGCAGCATTGGAGTGTCATGCGTCTCCTAACTTTCATTTATCTTCTTAGCATCATTAGTAAAAAGAGAACTTATATATGGACACTCTTATCTGAGAAAAGTAACTGTCTGGACCTGTCTGGTGTTTCAGATCAACCAATCATTTAAATATGAACAACTACCGGGAAGGTAAATCTTAAATTATCAGCAATGGCTTACGTATTACACATGAAATTCTAGATGGTAATACAATCTATAAAAATAAAAATGAATATGCGTTTACATGAAACCGCATCGCGTAAAAACGGCTACATAGATCCGGTCCATTTTTGACACAAAGGCAGACCTTGACCAGGACCTGTTTTATTTCATTTTACTTTACACCCTAACTACACCAATTTTCAGTGTTGCCAAAAAATTTCAACTATTTAATTTTTCAAATGGTTTCCATAATATTGGATGTTCCAGTATCAAACTTGACATGAACATTATTCGTTACCATAGCAAAGCACGACGTAAGTCAATACCGTTCAACCGTTCCAGTTATCAGTGTTGTCAAACTATTTTTAAATGTTTATTTCTAGAAATGTTCTGGACCGTTCATCGTATCCACACTTACGACCGCGGTAACTCAGTGGGCAGTTCGGGTAAAGCCTTCACCCGAAACGAAGGGGCGTTTGCCTTGCTCCGTGGTTACAGTGCTGATTCACCTGTGACTACAGTTCGAGCGAAGCCAAATCTTTACTTCGTTTGCGAGTGTGTGTTTCTTCAATAGAAGTGTTCTTGATAAATCGTATTAAAACTGTGAGTGTGCGATCACATCTAATGTAGTAAACGTTGTTTAACCAATATATTTATTAAAGAGATCCGATAAGGTCGCTTATACAGGCATAAGTCGTGATGTTCCATACAGATACAACGTCAAGTTAGTGATTATACAAGTGTTAATAGTTAATGTGAGCCAGTTTTGAAGAACCATAAAAGGAACTCAATCTACATGCAAAGAAATACCTTGCAGTTAAACTTATGCCAGGTTAGTAAGCTAGTATCTTTGACCTAGACGTAAGGATTCATTTTGAATTAGCTTTAGAAGTTCCGCAAGTGATTAACCTGGAATTAGACATTTTTAGAAAAATACTTCTTGTCAAAGTTATAAATGAGTAAGTTACGTGAAGAGATTCTTCAACTAGTGCATAATAATTTATATTATGAAGACGAAAATGGACGGCACGAAATTACAGTCTCTATGGTTGGCAGTTCCCTGTACAAGTTCGGATATCATATTGCTCACTTAAACTCCAACACCGTGTATTAACCCTAGACACCAAAAGTTCATATCAGACAGTATAAAATAATTTCCGTGAGAAATATTGACATTTTACTTGTAGGCCTCAGAGATCATTAATGTTACCCAAAGATACCTTGGTAATGATAGGGTTAAGTTCCTTTCTGTCACAATATGGTCAAGTTTTGCGGACTGTGAACATGCATTATACATCTAATTATTTCTTCCCAACATCAACGGCAGAAAAATATGCGATAATACTAAGTTAACATATATCATCATATGTATAAGGAGGGAAGTAAGATATTCCTGAGTCACTCCACACAGATACCTACGTATCGAATTTGTGACATTTATAAACATCTGAGTAATCAATGTTCAAGAAAAAAGAAACATTCCTGCATCGACTACAATCGGGGCTAAAATGCCGTAAATAAGGAAAATAATCGTTACTAAAAGTACAACTGCTACTCCTGATATATTAAACAAAAATTGCAGTATTTTTAGTGCTTACTTCGAACAAATGGTTGTATTATTTTCTACTTCGTCCTTTAGGCGAAGAAATTAGTGCTCAAGATAAGACAACAGATGTTCCAAAGGAGCCTCCATTGTTTTCGAAGACCCACTTGAAGAAAATAGGCATAAGATGATGACTGACGTTCTACAGTCGCTCAGGTTGGTGGAATAGAGAAAATTTTTTCTTCCTCTCCCCCTTTTACTTAACCGGGGTCTCCGCCTGCAAATGAGGAGGTAAGTGATTAGGTTAATCAGAATAATTCCTTTAATATTATTAATGAAAACTTTTATGTCCTGAACTAACACGCGATGAAATTCCTGCATCACACGAACAAAACAAATGCATAGAAACTGGAATAATCTGTGAACTTATCAGAGGACACCAGCAGCTAAAAAAGTGAAACCTATGCAGGAATTAAGGGCTATTTATAGGCTTCCGAAAAATCAAAATCTTGATTTCCGGGCTCTTGGAAAAACGTATTTATTGGGGTGGATGTTAATCTTCCTTGAAATTAGGAGCGCCAGATATCAATCTAGAGGTTAAAATGTAAGTCCAAGCAGAAATTATAGTTTTGATGGATTTTCGAGACAAAGTAAACGCTAATATTGTAATTCGCTAGTGCTAGGTTCATGGTTTGGGTTCTAGAATTCAACGCACACTCAATATGTTTATGGAGTTTTACACATCCTTACGTCAGGGTCAACTTGATATCTAGTAAGCCAGGATTTTTCTTTTGGTACTTACGACGATCCCAGTAGTGCTATTCGTAGTGGTCGTTAGAGCTCGGATAATGAACTAGTGATAAAACATAACAAGTTACGCCCATATTTTATGTTCCTTCATCAGTCATCAAGTCGGGCCCAGATTATAATTTTTTGCAATTCAGAAAGAAACCAAGAATGCTATGGGTTTGTGACGCTTTAAAGTAATGTTTTTCAACTTTTTTATATTCAAAGACCGGCAAACTATAGGAGAAATCTTTCACGAACTGAGAAGATTCCACTAATATAGACGTTAATTTGAAGTTGAAAGGATGCCAGCGCATTTTCAGATTATAGTTGTTTTGAAAAGAATATGTAAGCTTTAATCTCAAATTTGGACTGTCAAAATCTACAAAGGTCGAGCACAGGTACAACAGTTTCGTGGACCGGTGGTTCAAAACCTCTGCTCTAGAGTGTTCATTAATTTTCGAGCTTTTTGCATGCAGGAGCTTTAAAAATGGAAGCTCTTTTAAAATTACATGTCTTTAAACTGTGCTGGAAATAGTTTATCATACTCAAATCTTCGCTTAAATGTACCACATATCGAAGCGTGGTGTTATACTGCACATGGTGTAATTCTCAATTTGCTTCCTAAACATTCAGTCTAGTGCTACCAATATTATCCGAATACTCAAATAACGAATTATATTCGACTAAAAATTCGAATATACGAATATGGAGAAATCTTCGATTACAGAATATTAATATTATCATTAAACCCACGACGTTTTTATTGCGCTTTCGATATCCGAATGATAATATTCAAATCCAAATCTTGATTATCTGGGTACGGTTGTTCAAAAACAAGTCCTGATTTTGGATATCTGAATCCAGGTGTTCATGTCAAATCCGGATTTTTGGTATCCGGTTTGGATGTTTTTTATTATCCGGATCCGGATATTCAATCAATTTTGTATACCGGATTTGAAAATTATTACTCAAATGCGGATCCGGATGTTCATATCGGATTTTAAATATCAGGTTCCTGATATTCGTATTCATATCCGGATCTTGGATATCGGGATTGATAATTGAGATCTTCTAGATGAAAATTGGGATCTTGATATTCTGACCTTCGTATCCAAACCCGAAATTCTATGTTCGTATCGGATATTTGATAACAAGATCTTCGAAAGAAGATGCTGATAGTTTGTCCGGTGCAAAATATCCGGATGTTGGAATTGAGATCAGGACTTTAGATATTCGGACCCTTGTATCAGATATCTCGATTTTCGTACCAATATCAAATTTTGAATACCCGAAACTTTGGATGGAAATCGATATTTATGATATTCGTATCCTTTTCGGGATATACGGAAGCATGAATCCGGATCTAGCCATTCCTAATTTTAAAGATGAACGTATACAATTAATGATGTTGTGTTATTCTAAAACCAACTTTTACACCGGACAGCGGTGGTAAGGAAACTTCCTTCTTACACCAATTAGCCGTAACAAGAATGGTGAAGACTTTACCCTACCTACAGTACTTCTACAGTTCTTGTCAAAAGTTTCGGAACCGCTATATACCTTGTTTAGAATGCGTTTTTTTGACAAATTGAAAGAGACAAACGTTGCAGGAAATCAACAAAACCATCATACGAGTGAGCCAATCGAAATGTGTAAAGTTCTGTGTGGGTCACATGGAGTTCAACTTTGAGTTTGCAAAGTTCTTCCTAATCCCAATTTTTACTCCAGACTCGGTATCTAACAAATAAATAAATGAGAAAATGTCGCGCACAAAACTATAGGAAGTAAGTCCTGGGCTCTACAGGGCGAAAAACAGTATAATGGTGAGTATTGTCAAAAGTTCTGGAACGACTAAATAATCTAGGTTAAAATGCGTTAAAAAAAACGTGAAAGAGACAAAAGTTGCAGGAAATCAACAGAAATATCGGAGCGGCGGGCCACTCGAAATGTGTGGGACCGTGTGTAGGCTCCACTGGGTCTAATGAAACGGGTGACACCTCTCGTGCACTAGCATGACAGTTACTCCTATATTTCTGGTACCACGCAATAAACGTTTATTTTTAAGTATTTCCATATTTCTGTCCTTGAATAATTGATATACTATCGGTCTATTTCTTTTCTTGGCGTTTATCCTGTGTGTATCTTTATTATCGACTTTCATTTTAAATTTGTTTTCAAATAATTCGCTCAACTTGTCTTCCGTTTCAGCCCATGTCTCTCGTCCTATATTCATCAAACTATACTCCACAATATTTCGACTTCTTGATCTATTTTTAAAATTATCCACCTTCATCTCTAGCCATGTGGTGTAGTCTTTAAGATCACTAACATCTTTTCACACGCTTTGAACTTGGTTTTCAACAGATTCGAGTCGATTGCCTAACTTTTCCTACACTTCCTTAACTTGTTCAAGTTAACCTGCTATGCTCTCTTTTGTGCATAGTATGTTTCACCCTAACTACATATGAGAATAAAATAACTGTTAATATCATAAAACCTTACGGAAAGGTAGCTAAATAAAAAGCAGAATCGGACATCATTTCTGCTTTCTTCATTTTCATCGCATAGCATGAGAACATACCGTTACATATCCTAAAACGCCAAACCAGGAGATATATATCCATCTTCAGGGCTACACTCTCATCGAGAATCATCAACAAGTTGGCCGGCCGGGTGGCCGAGCGGTCTGCGGCCGTAGGGCATCGGTTTGAAGGTCCCACGTTCGAGTTTCGGCAGGGGCATCGGTGTGGATTTTAACAGCTTAAGGCGAATCATGAGTGGCCGAAGTCCAAAGTTACTAGACTGGCCAATATAAAAATAAAGTTTAAAGTGTGCACTCAACACGCGTCCGCTCAACACGACTGACAGCTCTCTTTGTATTTGAGGCGTCAACTGATAAAGTAACTCTGTACTTGAACAAGGATAGACATGTGTTTCTGATGAGATACTTTTAAATTTTAATTTACCATCTCAAGACGAAAATGAATATGATATACGATAACAATTTAATATTTTCATTGTTGTCAATGATATATCCAGTGTCGTTCCTATAGGAACATTACGAAATTTGGTTTAATTGTCCACGACTAGTTTTGCTTACTATTTGTTTCGTTTTTTATATGTCTGCGATACACAGATATTTCTTTAGAAGATATTTTTCACACTTGTAACGGTAAGTTATTCCATTAATATTGTTATTGTACCTTAGTTGTGTGAAACAATATTTACTTTATTGAACCTACAGATTCTTTGCTTTAATAATGAAAGCTGTGGCTATGAACTGTATTATAGACTGTTATTGGCTTCACTATAAAGAGGATTACACGGCGCCTTACTTTTTCATCTTCTTCTGCCTTCCATCATTTTCTTGGATCTCTTCAAATGATCTTGTTTTTATTGGGAGTATCTTAAAAAAAAATCATCTATTGATGAATGCATATGTCCTTAATTTGTGCACGACAAACTAACAAAACACATGACTGGATTGAGTCGATATGAGAAACCTGTACGATCTGCAAGATATAAGTTACCCCCAAAATTCTTAAAATTAAAATTACATATTAATCATTCCACGTAAAATCAGCAATTTTGCTAACCTTTCATATTTTTACCAGAGGCAGTGATTTGCTCCAAACATTTGTTTACGTCTGCCGATATCTTGGACTAGAGTCTAGTTTTGTCGCTACGACGTGCAAAAATAAGGGATTGCAATGGTTTGGGGGAAGAGCTCCTTTGTACATCTATTACACATAGAAAGTTCTAGTTTACTCTGTTGTATAATAGACAAAATGAGCTTTCAGAAAATGTATGCGCATGTATATGGGAATTGCGTCTTGTATTACTGGAGTTTTGAGAAACTCAAAATTAGCGATAGGAATGATCAATTCTATCAATTTTAGACGCGCGTAAATAACTGGGATGTGATTTTTTTTTATCAATTATTACTTTGTCAGAATAAAATTCTTCGTAAGCACTGTAATTTCCAGGGAAAATACACAAATATTTAACGTGGTTCTTAGAGGCCATATTGAATTCGAAAACGATTAACCCTTTCATAAAATTATAGTAACGAATCTTCTTCATTCTATGCTGAACATTTTATGTAAAATAAACTTTTCTCTAATATTAACGGCTTTCGAGAGAAAAAAAAGGTATAGATGCGCATGAGGTTACCATTTTGAATTTCGCATTTTGAACTTTTGGACACATATTTATGGCTGGCATCATAATCAATTTGACTATTTATGGTGACTAAAAGCAAAATCTGCAATCTGAAATCCAGCAAATTTTGTAGGCGAGCCAAAGGAAAATTCGCGACGAGCGGTCGCCACATAGCCATTGTTCTTACATTTAGTTTTTTTTACCATGCACGAACGATACTCCCTCTCGTCCACTCCACTGATTCATAACTAAATGGAAAGATCAATCTCGCACAGTTTTGTATCAAGCGTCTCGCGCCTGAAATATGTGTGCAGTCAATCGATATAATACCCCGTTGCACAGCCACCTACTAGAGTTGCCGTGACGATATAATGAAAAAAGACTAACCCGATTTTTCTAACCTAACAGTGGTAGTGAACTTCGTAAAATTTTCGAAATGTGTAACAAAAGTGTGACACCCTCCGGTAGTGTATGAAATTGGAATTACGAGCATGGCAAATTGACGTAACGATTTCGGGTCATACTAAACAGAAGTAATTTAAAAGCGAAACTTTCTATAGACAAAAGTATTCGTAAATAGATTGAGACAATTCCCCTATCGATGAATAGTATCTGTTAGATATTTTATAAAGTCCTGTAATACCATTTTCTGCAGAGTATTCTGATAAACGCATACAAAAAGATCTTGAAAAGGCGCCTGAGCATTTACGCAGCTATTTTATGTATTACTGCTATAATTGTACAAATAACAAATACTGTAAATGGAGAACAAGCACAAAAGCCTCTGTTCCATTTCTTCAAACATTCACATGATTTTTAACCTTTTACGTATGATTAATGTTAAGTTATTGGTAGACATCATTCAGGGAAAAGACAGAAACCTCTTTCGGAACATAGCGAGCGTGATTTCTGTGATTCAAATCCCAGGTTAGTCAACCTACATTTTGATCTTGTTTTCTCATAATTTGTACAGCCGAATGACGGGACGGTACTAATATTCAAGATCAGACCGCTTACTTTATAATTTTTAGTTCTCAGAGCCACAGAAAAACTGAAGATGTAAAGTAGAATTGATTGAATTTAGTTATGACCTTTAGGGATCTTTGATTCAGACTGCGATACGGTAAGGAAAAGTATGCGGAAAGGAATCGTCCAGGGCCTACAATTGGTTGTCCGTGTGCTCCAAATGTATACCCGTATTATACCGCATAATAACATGTCAGTATACGCACATAGGTATTGAAAAAGCGATACCTATTAAGGAAACACCTCCTCTTTTTTGTTGATTAGCGCTACCAAGATAAGAAATCTTCATTGCTGTCTGGTAACTCTTTAGTTCGTTACCAGCATTAAGATTATAACTGTCGCTCCTTCTTCGTTTTTGATCTCGGCATTTGCCATCATTCCACTCGAAAACAGAAAATTTTGGTCAAACCCTCTCCCCATAGGTCACAATTCCAAATGCCTTAACATGACAAAATTTAGTGACGTTTTAAGGGGAATATAACGGTAAAATTACTGACGTTAAAGAAAGGCTAGATAATTTTTCGATACCAAAAACTAATTCCCTCTTTCTCTTTGATAAGTAGAATGTCGGATAAGAACAAATTTCGTTTCTGTATTATATAAAAAAAATATTATATGCACGTGAAGAAAGTATGCATATTGTTTGTAAATTCCATCCTCGAACTCTGGTAAAAAAATACATAATATTAGTGATTAATTTACTTTTGCTCATTTTAAAACATATGGAAAATGAATCCTAGAAACGTGTACTTATGAATATGTACCTCCACGGTAAGTCATTTACACGTCATCAATATCACCACAAAATATATGGCGACATCTTACAGGAATCTGTGGTCTGTTGTGGAAACGAAAATGCTATGTAAAAAAAAAAAACATGTATATATTTCTTGTGATGATTATGTTATTTCAATATTTTTTAACCATATTTTTCCTATTCGCAGTCTGTTTCTGTCTTAGTTTCTTAGGAGGACGATCACTTTTTGCCCTCACTACATGCAGTTTGATTAGGAATTGAATCGAATTAATAATTATGCAACACCCTCTATTTCATAGAAACCAGATTTTTTTTTAACTGACTGTGGAAATTTTATAAAAGAGACCACTTACTAATGGTGTTCGCAATAATTTTGTGTGTCTTTCCCTCTTAAGAAAAGGCGCACTAAAACAATGTTTGTCAACATTTAATCTATGTTAGTATGGAACAATAATGTATACAATTTAACCTAATTTAGCTTATTCGTTTCCTACTCATTATACATACACGGACCCCCCCCCCCACGCACACAACACACAAAAACTATAGAATTAAAAAATCAGGATTATTTCTGATGGGGCCCGACTACATAGGTGCTTTAGGGCTCGAGTCCCTACTACTTTTTTTAATTACTGACACTATTTTGATTTGATTTATAATATGAATATTCACCTGCTTGGAGTTACTGGTTTCCCACCAGGCGCTTCCTGAGGTGGCGAATAGGAGATTGCCAACCACATATAGTGGGTACCGGAAATATTCCGTTGAGGACCAAAAACAGTACCGCTACCTTACAATCACTAGAGGAATCTACGAAGGTGAAGGAAAGATAAACCCATTCAAAAATATCAGAGTGAAGGGAAGCAGCTCTACCATTGCCACTCTGAGGCTGAAGATTAATGACATAAGCAAAGACCAGAAATGGATAGAGGACGGCATCTTTGATGTTTGCCTTTAATGCGAGGTCGTAGAGCTGACAACCCTACACCGCTTAACTATGTCAGGAAACAGTAAAGTTCTGAATTTTCCTTGGTTAAAATATTCTGCAGATAAACTAGTCTCTCATTCGGATCTCCGGGTGGGGATTAGTTGAGGGGGTTCCAAGAGCAGGATTAAGAAAGACCTTAAAATGGGAACGTGGAACGTACGATTCTTATATCAAAAGGTTCCTTTTCAGACCTTACTACGGAAAACCTACTATAAGTACGGACTGAATATACTAACGACACAAGAAGCCCGGTGGGAGGTGAAGAAAGCATTCGACAGGACAAATTCTCTTCGTGAACGACAGACGCACTCGGTAAGACAATCCGGTTTTAATCAATGTCCATACTTCGACTGAGCAAGCTGATGCTGATGATTAAGGTACATGCTACGGTGAGGTACATAAATTGTTTGACCAATTATTGAAGTATAATACGAAAATTCTGTTGGGGGATTTCAAATTAAAGGTAGGCAGGGGAGAAAGTTTTACACCTACTGTAAGCAATTCAAGTCTTCAAAAGAGTAACAAAAATAAAGACTGACAATTGTTGCGATATCGGATAATTTAATAGCAAAAAGCACGTACTTTAAACATAACTACATATCTAAATGGACATGAACATCTCCTTATGGTGAAACACACAAAGATATCGATCACGTATTAGTAGATAGCCAAAGACCTACCAACGTAATGGACTTTAGGGTTTAGGGAGGAGTGGAAAGAGACACTGACCATCAGTTGGTAATCACAAAACTGAGGAAGAAGTTCTCGCGACGAAGAATAATCAATTCGCGACGACTGACTTGGCCTCGGGTGTGTAGATGAGAACTGTGGTTGATAAGCAGGAAGGAAAAAGGCCGTTGGAAAGACCAAGACGTCGTTGGGATTACAACATTAGAACAGATATTCGTGTTGAAAATTGACTTCAGCTTGCTGAAGATAGCAGCCAGTGGCAAACATTTGTTACTGTTTTAATAAACTTGCGAGTTCCGTAAGCTATAGACATAACGAATAAAAAAGAAAGTATGATCACTTCGCTCGCTTACCATTGTTAGGAATAGGCAGGCGAAAGGACCGTCGGCCGAGGTAGCACTGCGATGGCTATTAGCCGTGTTACCGTTAGGTATATCCTAGAGTCATGTCCATTAGTTGTTGTTCGGGGAGATTTTTTTATGTCGTGACATTCATGTGAACCACGAAGATGACTATTGCTCGCTGTTTCGTGAAGTCCTTTTTTGTTCATGAGTGCGTATATTTGTGTGTCATCAGGTTGAATGCTTTGATAACTTTCAAGGGAAAGTAAGTTTATATGGCTTACTGACCTCGCAAATCCATCACCGCAGTATCAAACGTTCGCCATTGGATTATATCCTGGGCAAGCCAGTTTTCGCCTTGAACATCAACGTCTCGAAGATCTCTTCTATTATCATCCCAAAGACATCTCGGTCTTCCCAACGGTCTATTTGCCTCCGGGTTACCAACTAAGATGGAATATAATCTTCGCTCTAAGCTACATGGTCTGCCTGTCTTAGTCTTCGTGATTTCATTATTCTTATAATTTCTGGGTGAATCATGCAGTTTGTGCAGTTCTTCATTATGCAGTCTCCTCCATTCTCCGGTCAACTCGTCCCATTTCAGTGACGAAAATATCAACTTCGGTGCCAGACTTCATGATCATATAAACTTCTAATAATTCCACTGTTTTGTAGTTCTATGAGGTAACGAATGTATATTTCTTTAGAAGAAGAATTCTAACCTCGATCATTTTCGGGAGGGGAGGGTTGACTAGAATTCTTACCTGGACGGAGAGAATTTATAATAATTGTTGTTGTAGCATGTATAGCAAACTATAATAACTATTATTTTTAGTGTTGTGAGGTCTGTTTAATGTATTCATATATCTTTAGAAGGATAAATTCCAACGTGTTTTGTCCCGAACACGAGCTATTCCTAGAAGCGATAAGACTATTTCAAATAATTCATCTCTGTATGACGCTCATTTCTCTGATGAACAAGTCATCAAAGTAGATTATTGTGTTGTCAATAATAATAGGATTTACATTCCGAGGCAGAGAAGATGGAATTTACAGTCTGAATCTGTTCCACACATTTTCGTAAATTTACCCAGCTACTTGTCAACTGCCGTCAAGACCCTTAAAGCTCCAATACTTTGAGAAAGAACAAAAATACAATAATTACTAATAATTCCTGCAAGTACTCCGAGACAAACGGCATGGAGCTGATGGGAATTCTAAGAAAATCAATTTGGATCTTCAGTGTAAAAATAGGAGAGGCAACGCTCATTCAAAAAGTGGAAGCAGCTGACCTGCATCCACTTTTTGGATTAACCTACATTCAGTTTTTGGTTTAACGTTTTACTTTCTGTAGAATTTCGAAATGCGTATATGTTTATTGGAGTGGTTTGAGTTACAATGTAAAAACAGGTAATATTCTAGAAATATTGAAAATAATTAAAATTTAAAAATTAATCCTTTTGCACATACACAAAATACTCATAATTAATTTTATTTAAAAAATGAGACGCCATTTACAGAGTGAAAAACATATGGTCCTTTTAAGAATTACATCAGTAAAGTCTCCTGCAATAACAAGTTAACTTATGGTCATTATAATTCTCGACTAATAAAAATACATAGAAACTATTTTGCGAAATGTGCTTTCACAAGGCCAGAGTATTAACATTTTCCCAAAGCAAATTGTGCAAAACAGACCTCTCCCACCTGGAGGTCACAATAACATATAAAATGAAAAATATCAAAGAATTCTTCCTTTTCCTCCATATCAGAAAGTCACGATATCAGATATACCAAAGTGAAATAACAAAATTTAACAACCAATAATTATACACGTTTTATTAAAGAAAGTATTTCCAGGACGTGACTGTCAGTGCTCTACAATTTTCAATCAATGTGAGTTCTCTCAGAGACTCCCTTTTAGGAATAGTTTATGAACAAAACAGGTATTGGAAATATGTGTAAAATCCAGGAATCGTGACCACCAGAGACACTCAGTCAAGGCCCTTCTTCTTCCTCATTTGACCATAAGACCTTCCTCAATTATGGTTCCCAAAACCCATAACTGTATGACGTGGACTCCTATGAGAAAGCACGGACAACCCTGAATAGAAATTAATAAAACCAACTCGATCATTGAATCTGGAGCTCAGTTACCGCGGTTACAAGGGACTCGTCAAGAAGTCTTTGTTAATTATTCGTCAAAAGTAAAAGTGATCAATTTAAGTAACCTTTTGTTTTTGTGATATCAGTCGAATTTTAACTTCTAAGTTGTGTTCAATGACAGACATTTCTAATATAAACTTTAGTCTATTCATTGTTTAATTCAATGATGAGAGGAAGAAGAAAACACAGTTCAATATTTGTCGTAGTACTGAGACAAGGAACTAAAGAGATATAGACTATTAAGCAAGTGATTATGTCGGTGTTCGTCTAGTTAAAAGAAAACAGTGGTTTTAAACAGAGACTTCTCGTAGCTGAAATAACAGGTATGTGCAAAAGGGGCCTTTTCCAGTTCATGACTCAAGACCACTCGAATTCTTTTTGTGTAGGAAAAATTGTTTCGTAGAATATTTCATATTTCCTTATATTCAAATAATATAATATATATATTATATATATTATTATATATTATATTATTTGACAGATAATTTATATATCTGATAGTCATTGAAACAGATTATTCTTTGAAAGTAGAAAAGAAGAAAAGGTAATTTTACTCTAAAATTTAAAAAAAAGTTGAGGTGGTCGGGTTTCGACCCAGGGTCCACTAGCACACTGATCGCCACTTATCTACGAAGGCATTTGGTGTTTATGGTCTTCCCAGTGATATTTATAGTATTTTACTGCGAAGGAGGTTAATCATTTTACTACGAGGAAGCCTAGTGAAGAAAAGGGAGAGATATGTTTGGTACAGTGTAAAGATTTATACCCAACTTAATTCCTCTTTCTGTCATTGCAATCCTTGTCGTCCTCGGTCCACCAGTGAACTATTTACTGTTCCCAGTGTAGAATCTATGTAAATACTCAAAATGGCGGGCATTCAGTGGCAAGCAAGTAACGTTACTTCTATTATTGGATTATAGAACATCCAACCAAGACTTTAACTTCATCCACAAAAGTACGTAGCCTCAAAATTGCCAGTTTAGCTCACACTTTGATCAGAGAATGTTCGAATTTTAAGCGTAAAATAAGTTGAACGTTCACCGACAAAACACTTTGGCCAGTTTCAACCCATTTTCAGTTAACGTTAAGCTATTACAAAGAAAATGTTAAACATTAAAATGGAGTTAAGGTTACCAATCTTTCCACTAAAGGGCTTACACTATATCCACATTTAAGAGTAAATACAAGAAAACGCTAATTTTCGACTTTTATTTCTCCATAATACTGAGTAACTTTCATCCATTTCGTGTTTCCACTTTTTACAGTGTATAAAGAAAACGTAAAAAATTGAATAGCAATTTAATCAGAATTAAAAATAAACTTGTTTGTCAGAGAGACAGACCATTGTCGTAAACAAAAGCTTTTAAACAGAGAAGGTAATTTTGAGGAAACCGTAACAAAATATCTAACTACAAAAAGATGATTGTCAAATAATTCTGAAGAATTGCCGAACTTCTTGTCCAAAGTGAATGCGGTATCCTAAAGAATTTATTTTGGAAAGCTTATTATTGACAGTTAAATTTCCCAATGGTTATAGACCATGATCACGCCATGAATTATTGCGCCTTACGTACCTTTTGTTTCAACTTTCACCGTCATAAAAGATTATGGCACTCAGAAATGCATTCAGTATTTAACCCATCTCTCCAAAAATGTATTCGACGTTCTTTTCGAAACGGAGACAATTGTGATACAGCAATCTTTTGCAAGCAATTTATGGAGTTACATTTTTGTGTTCACAGTCTCAGCAAAATCGTTGTCAAACGAACGGCACTGGGTTTTGGCAGAAACCATGTAATGAACTTGACAGCGAACCTGATTTTGTATTTTATTTCATGCATATTTTTCTGCGATGCAAATGAGAAAAGAGATAATGTGAGGTAAGTCTGCCAAATCATCCAAAAATCTTTCTAAAGTTTCGGAGAATTGTCGATTTTCCCATTGCATTGGTTTGATGAAGTCGGAGATTGTTGAATTTATTACAACCATTTCTTCATTTATTAATGCTATGCGTTATTTACTGATTTACTATGTAGAATACCTTAGCTCTTATTTGCCCCTTAGTTAATGTAGATAAATGAGTTTTCCTTAACGCAAATTGCATACACTTAATAGTTCAGTCCCGTTAATAATTAATACCGACACAAGCGCCATGTAGTGCCGGTCTACATTACTAACAGAAGAGATCAGACTTTTCTACTGGCTCTGCTATAGAGCTAGTTAATTGCGTGGTGGAGGATTACAGGAATGAGCTATAGTAGCGGCTTTAGACAAGAGAGAGATCATTCAGATTTAGTAATTTAAAAATTTCTCCGGAAGATATGAAGCTGCTAATTATAGATTTGTTGGAGAAAATATCATAGATCATGCAGACATTTCACAATGTAAATCTTGAAATAGAGGTTATAGTTTGTTTTCGTTCTAGTGAACAACATATTTATTAAGGACCAAGTGAGTAAATTAGTTTTGAAAGTCTAATGCTTAAGGTGTGGGACTGACCAACCAACTTCATCTCGTGCTGTAGGTCCAGAATATGTGGATCGCTACCTTCAAATCTTCCATACGTTGTACATGTAGCATGTGCATCTTACAGGGAGTTCCTTTAATATTTTACCTGTTACCCTGAGTCACGCCACAGTACTAGTTCTTTGTGGTATTTGATTTAAGTTAGTTTTGTCATTTTAAAAATTATTAAGGCAGATCAATATTTAAGTTAATGTGCCCCTACAAAAATAATATCCATCTAGATAACCAACTTTACAACTTCGAACAGTGTAAAACAGATATTAATATAAAATGGGGAGAATACTACAACGTAAAGAAAGGGCTTCAAAGAAATAGAGACAACACACTTTCTCTTAGTTGTGCAAGAAGCATTCTTTGTAAACAGAAACAATATATAGAAGAAAACTGTGCACAAAAAGAATGATATGTCCTTAAAAATACTCCATATTTAACATTTTTATGGTAGGTAATACAGTGTCACCTGTGTTCCAAAATTCTTGACGCAGCAGGAATGATCAAGAGCGTGAAATGGTGCTAGATGAGTGTCAAATGTATTGTTATTTTTCAACAGAATGCCTTTGTATTGCATGTGCCCTGACTTCCTTTCGCACCACTATTTGAATCTTTGACCTTCAGAATCTGGATAATCGGAAGCAGAAAATGAAACACTCAACATAAAATTTTTCAGTCTATACTCAGATTCGTGGAAATAGGGCAATGCGGTGTTTCTGAGCTCGACGCTTGCACAATCTGTCAACGTGAAACTAATATTCGTTATAAGAACAACATCTGGAAAATTAATTTCAAATATATTTCTAATAGTTATTAATCGTTGCTACTTTGTGCAAGTCGTCACATTTTAAAAATACACCAATAGGCAATGTTATGCGAGTTTTAGTGTAAAGTTACAAAGAATTACAATGCAAGGTGCATGCATTATGAAGAACTGTAGTATGTAAAGTAATTTATACTAGCACATTATTGACAAAGAACTGTTGCCAGTTCCATAACTCGTTAAATTTCCTCGTACGTTAATTAATGTTCCATGAGACACTACGATTGTTTGTGTTTAGTTTCGACACTATTGTATTTTAGAATGTAGTATGTTTTATATACACCATTATCTACGTCAAAAATATAGTATGAACTTGCTTTAGTTCTATGATTTCTAAGTCAATAAAGGGAATAGTAACGATATGAAAAATAACCAATCCTCATTCTCTCAGAATCCACAACAGATGAAAAGTTTAGTTCAAAATAGTTGTGAAAATTTTACCATACTAAAGTAGAGTCGAAAGCTATGCGCGGTGAATAGTAGAAAAGTGACTAAAGCCGTACAAACAAAACACTATAAACATAAAGCAATACTAAGCCTCTAAAAAAACGAATAAGGAAATTATCAGTAACGATATTGAAAGAATATATTGCTTATCTAAACGAAAATTACAAAAGAAACTAGCTTACAGTTATAATGTATATAAAAAAATGTTCAGTTAATCCACTTATAGGATTGCCAGATTTTGTAAAGGAAAAACCTGGACATTTCAGACATCATATCAAAGTAACCAAATAAGATACATTTTAATTGCTTATAATCCAGCGATCGAAAGCAATTTATGCATATTTTTACTGTTATTATTATATTTAAAATAATACATCAACTTAAGTTTATTTAAATATACATATTTGGGTTTTTAATGTAATAAAGAAAAACGTACGAAATTAAGAAAATTTCGAAAAGGTTGCAAATAACAGATACCTGTACTTTTATTAAATTATTCATGGTAAAATTAGAAAAGTACAGACGTTAGTGTTAAATATAGATCAACTGAAAAAGCAAGTGAAAGCAAGATGTAGCTTACCAATTGCCTTGGAATATAAACATTTCTCTAATTTAAGGATTATATGCGTTAATTAAAAAAACAAAACAATGTGCAATTGCACAAGTTAGACAAGTGATTAAAACTTACAATCTAACACTTTGGGATCTGCAGTTAATGAATACATGGGATTCCAAACTTTGTTTTATATTTCGTTTACATATTTATAATCACATACTATCTCTTATTAGGAAACCTTAGGTGGCTCTTATTAGAGTCCACCATACTTTAGATTAATATGGTTCTCTCAGCTGAAAGAAAAGTCATATAGTATTAAAATTTAAGACTAAAATATTCTATGCGTTATCATGTTTACCAAACAGGAAACAATCTTTCTATTTAAACTTTAATCTGCAGTTCATTTAATTACAGCCAATACAAAAACTAGAGGCAACACAGACAATAAAAATGTATTTTCCACAAGCTAATTAACAAAGCACTTGTTCGCTACAAACAACACAAAGTCCCGTGACCTCATGCAATTCTTGTCTTCTCCGTTGTGCTTGTCTCATAGAGAAGACGAAGATGATTCCCCGAATTTATCTGAAGAAGAAGTAAGTCGAAATGAGCATGAATTAAATAATTTCTTGTCTAAGTAAAGATGACATATGTCATCACTGGTATCTAACCGGACATTTCATAACAAACAACCTTTTGTTTTATGAAAGTTAGAAATTCTTTTTTATGATTGTTATGCAACCCGCATATTTGGAGGAACACTATGGATGAATTCAGTCACAAAAATAAAAACCGGAGCTGTTGATTGTTTCCTTAAAGCCGGGACTGTCCCAGAAAACCGGGATATCTGGCAACCCTATACACTTATCATAGAGAAAGGTAATTACAATGATATAAGAATGGTGGAGACATGAGCAAGCTCTATTATTATTATTATAGTACGATAATCCACTAACCATGAAGTAAGCTTGATCCGAACAAAAACACCCAAGGTGCAAAAAGTGGAGCCAAGTTCTTTAGCCCTAAAAAGGTGTGAAATGGGAGACGGATGAGCCAAGTTCCTTGGTAACAGCATGTAACAGGAACAAAGGAACTTGGCGCGAGGTGGCAAGGTTCATGATCCTCAAGCTATAATTGTGGTAGGGATCCTAGAAACCACTACGTCCACCGCCCCCAACCCTAAGGCTGTTGCCAGCTCGCGCCAAGTTTCTTTGTTCCTGTTACATGCTGTTACCAAGGAACTTGGCTCATCCGTCTCCCATTTCACACCTTTTTAGGGCTAAAGAACTTGGCTCCACTTTTTGCACCTTAGGTGTTTTTGTTCGGATTTCACAGCTTTTTGTACGTGTATAATATATATACTCGCTCGCTCGGCCTCGTTTAGGTCCTCGCCCCCCGTAGCTGGCTGCGCCCCCAACTTCGAGTTTTTGGGTACTTACGCCCCTTTATCGTAACCACTCACCAGGACAATGTGCTTCCATGTTGCAGATTTTTCCCATACCCACCACCCGTGGGAATGAGATGTTTATTGAAACATAGGGAAGCTTTGCCATATTTATTGTAACCTACTTGTGATGATACAGCAAATTTGCTTCCTGCTGGCGGCCCTAAAATCCACCACCACCAACCCTAAGGCTCGAACATCATCTGGTGTTTTGCTCGGATTTCACAGCTTTTTATACGTGTATATATATACTGGGTTCGCCTCGCTGGGTGTGCTGCCCCAGAATTCCGTGTGCGCCCCAACTTCAAATTTTTAGGGCTACGCCCCCTTTATTGTGATCAGACTTTCTGGGGACAGCGCCCCATGCTGTGCAGACCTTTTCCCATATCGCCTAGGGGGCTGCACCCTCATAGCGGTGGTTTGATCCATTTATTGAAACATTTTCGTGATGGTACACCTTCATACCAAATTTCGTTTCTCTAGCTTCAGTGGTTTGGAAAATGGTATTTGGGCGGCTATGTTGAATTAAAGAAAGCGATTTTTAAAAAGTTTTCTTACATTGCCGTTACCTACTTGTGATGGTACACCTTCATACCAAATTTCGTTTCTATAGTTCGAATGGTGTGGAAAAAGTTTTTGTGCGGCCATTTTGATCCAAGTTAACAACTTTTTCAAAAATGTAAATTATTCCTAAACTACTCTTGTTAATACACCTTCATGCCAAATTTCGTATCCCTAGTTCAAACGTTCTGGAAAATGAATTACGAAGTCAGCCATTTTGGATTCAAAATGATGTCTTTGCAGATATTTTGTAATCTACTAGTGATGATATACCGTCATACTTCGAAATTTCATATTTCAATTTTTAACATCTTTTTTTCTTACAGAACCTCAAAAACGCTGATTTCGCAATTAACTCTTGTTCCTGTATAGCATGCTGACGTTTTGTGACACGCGGAACTCGGCTGCATGCACTGCCGAACGTGTTGATACTCCCCTCGATTCGCTCGCGTCGCTGCGCAGAGAATCCCACGGCAGGCCGCGCATCGAACTTGAGGAGTTTGGAGAAACTGCGTCTTTTTATCACAACCAGAATCTGCAGTGCACTGCGCCACGTGATGCAGATATTCCCTCATACTCCAGAGCGCTGCGTCCGAATGGGGAAACTTCCACATTCTGCCTGTTTAACATGCTCCTGGCAGAGCTAACGTTTGTGACGAGTAAAACTTGGTGGGACACGCAGGAGTATTGGAAGTTGGCGCAAGGAACTATGCTTATCCATATTCCATTTCACCACTTTTTAAAGTTGAAGGAGTTGACTGGACATTTTGCACCGCTGGTGCTTTTGCTCGTATTTTGCAGCTTTTTACACTTGTGTAATGTATATACTCGCTTCGCCTCATTGGGACGCTGCCCCCAGAATTCCAAAATGGCCTTGCTGGGGCGCACCCCTTTATCGCAATCAGGCTCCAGCTGGGAACTGTAACCTAGTAGGGGAGACGAGCCGAATTTATTCTAACCTACTCGTAATGGTACACCTTCATACCAAATTTCGTTTCTCTAGCTTCAGTCGTTATAAAGTGGGGCTTAGGTGGACATTTTGGATAAAAGATGGACACATTTTTAACGTTTTCTTATATTTTCGTGACATACTCGTGATGATACACTGTCATACCAAATTTCATTTCTCTATCTCGAACGATGTGAAAAATGGTATTTCAGCTGCCATTTTGAATCAAAGATGGTGATTTTTTTGAAACGTTGTTGTTTTCCTAAACTACTCTTGATAATACATCATTATGCCAAGTTTCGTATCTCTGGCTCAAGCAGTTGGAAAATGGATTTATGACGCCCGCCATTTTGGATCCAAGATGGAGTCTTTAGAGATATTTTGTAATATTTTCATAAACTACTAATAATGTTGTAGTGTCAAACTAAATTTCATTATTCTAGCGGCAGCCGTTTAGGCTGTGTATTCTTTGAAATTTTAGGTTTGGCGGCCATTTTGAATCCAATATGGCGACCTTTTCAAAATGTCGGAATTTTTCCTTTATCTACTTATCATCCTCTACCTTCATACCAAATTTCATGATTCTAGCTTATTCCAAACACCCTAAACAATATGATGAGTGAGTCAGTGAGTGAGTGAGTGAGTGAGTGAGTGAGTGAGTCAGTTAGCCTAAAATGTGCAATTTCAGGGGTCCACAACTAGAACATAGTTTGAGATACGAATATGAAATTTTGTACATCTGCACATATTTACCATATGTCCTTAACGGCCAAAGCTCATATTCCTATCTTTAACATCTTGTTTCTTACGGGGCCCCCAAATCGTCGATTTTGCCATAAACTCTTGTTCCTGTATAACATGCTTCTGGCAGCGCTGACGTTTTCTGACGTGAAGAACTTGGCTCATGCACTGCCGTGCATGTTGATAATATAAGCTAAGATTTTCAGACATAATTTTGAAACAACATTCCGGGCTAAAAATTGAGAATCTCAAAGACATATTTAAGTTGCATCTGCTAAGCCATTGCTGTGTTTCCACATTCAATTATTAGGATCATGAATCTGGACTACGTCAACAGTCTAATTTCCTCAAATTTAGTTAAGCAATGAATCAAAACTTTTCTGGCACAATTTGTATTTTATACACTATATATAACTGTTCATCGTAGTGTTTCCAACTCAAAGTTACTTACAAAATGTATAAACTTGAAGTGATGATGGTTTTTCGACTCGAAGGCAGGTCTATGAGTCGAAGGTCCCCGGACAATGTTAATTGATGGCGATTGTTGATTGTCTTCCACCGGATGAAAATCACTTCCAAAGGACGTCACCAGAAGTATGAAGTGGGCTCCGAACCACTTATATCAGCAACAGGGATCAAACTCAGAACTTATCATTTAAGCCTGAGCCAAAGCTGCCTAACTGCCTTAAATATTCAATTCAATTCGGAATCTATTAATTATCCAGAAGCAAATTTTATCGTCCACCGGAGAAACGCTTGTTGAGAAACAGTTACAGATTTTCACGATGCAATGCTCTCATGAAGAAACAAAAGAAGACGGAAAAATAGCTCCAGAATTCGACTATAAGACAATATTACTCCATTCTAATTAACATGGCTAATCTAAGCTATAAAGAACAATTGAATACTCTCTCGGATGATAATGGTAATGCATCAGAAAGCTCGATTTCTAGACTGTATAGCCCTAAATTCTATATTAGACGATTGAGTTGTTAACGTCCCCAACGAGCTGGCGAGTTTATATGGACAGGACCTACAGGTTTTGGTAAAGTGGGCTCTGAATCACCGCGTTCCATAAATTCCAGCGGGATTGAACTCGTGACCACGCGCTCAGAGAGCGAGTATTCTAACACCGAGGTTGCATAACTGCCATGAATGTGCTTCCTTAAATTTAAACTAGTTTGTTGGTTTTTATGAAAGAAAACAATGGATACAATTAAAACCTGTGCTAACGTCTGAGTCCTAAGTGAATAATCTGACAGATCTTTACAACTACTTCAGTTTTCTTACAATCTTGATAAAAAGACCAGTAATCCTCAAAATTCAAGACCAATTTTCTCAAAAATCAATCTAGCCATTACTCATACTTTCTATCCTTTGACGACATCTTGCTACTTTGGAAGTTAATACCGCTACCTTAACCATTATTTATAATTATGAAAATGACATAAACCAAGTTAAATCATTAAATGTTTCAAATGAGTATAATAATATTCCACATTGAGCAGTATCGCAAAAAGATACAAGAGCCAAAGAATCTACTTAACCTATGACTCACAGAACTCAAATATAGATTCAACAAGAAATTTCATTAATTGTGTTGAATGTATTTGTCTAATAGGAGCAGTATTATTTCAGAGAATGACAAACGAGATAAACGGAGTAACCACAATTTAAAATTATATCTTTGTTATCTTCCGAAAACAAATCTAAAAAAAAATAATGTAATATTACAAATTTTGTACATGAAAGTGTCCAGTTTCGTATGGCATACATGGACTTGGAGGAATGTCCAGACCAAAGACCAGAGCCAGGAAATGAGAAGAACAAAAATATCCGTAACATCAAATCACTCACCATTGGACATGGTCGTATCAAATCAAATGATTTTAGTTACGAAACTTGGATTAAATTCTCAGACTACGAAACTGTTGTTTCAAATAGATACAGAGAACTTAATTCATTCCTGTCGTTTTCCGATCACTTTCATGTATCTCCTCCATATTACATTACCCAGTCCCACTCTATCGTCTACTGTCTTTTGAAATCTTCCAATCGTCTCACTGCCCTAAACATTCCATTAGAAGCACAGCTCCACCAGTAAAGCTTGCATGAAAGAGATGAAAACCTTCCGTATCTATTAACGTATGTACCGGAAATTTATACCCATCCATGGGCACCTTTTCTCCTCAATGTATATGAAATATTAATGTTCTTTCTTTCTTTCTTTGCAATACACCCCGAGTTTGGATAAGATTTCTACAACAACACTATCAAGGAAGATGGACTTCTTGCTCCATTGTCACCAGATTTGAGACCTATCCATAGGACCATGTTGCACAAGGAGAAAACGTTCTTATTCGAGACAACTACAAGAGTACCGACGCGCGACAATCAGCTCAGTATTCATCATTGATATCAACGTTCTCTCTATTTATCAACATCATCTTATTGCTCTTGCATTGAGACTACCTCTACTGTGAATGCGACGCTCCGGCTATAAAACAAGTTTTGACCCTAGCAACAGATACTATCTTGCCAGTGATTTGTAAATCGCAATGTTCAATAAACATTTTTTTTTGCTTAAACGCTTCTTTTCTTTGTGTTGATAAGTTAATCAAATTGTAAATTGGTAGAACTATCAAAATAGTGAAAGCATGCCACATGTTGTAATCAGTAAATTATAAAACTACCATCCTCAGCTTCCAAACTGTTTCCAAGACATTAGTCTCAGTTTCAAGGCAGGTCAAGAATTTTCTGCAAAGCTTTTAATTTGTATGTTGGTTATCATAGTAAGAAAGAATGGCCAGAATAATGCATCAAATAAACGCATACCCAGGTATATTCTAAAGAATCAGTTACTCAGGTCCATTTTAAAGATTTCTTTATGAGATTTATCACTTTTCCTAGGAACAGAGGCTCTCGTCGCTTAACTGTTTTTCTGAATGAAAGTGCTTTTCCAACAGGTTTTTTCCACTTCGACCCACAAGAGCCTTGCGATATAAATGCTAATTCAGCAACCCGTGACTGTAGAATATCTTTGTACTGACACTTGTTTATCTTTATTCACCATTAAAAGAAGAGAAAATGGATTCTACGGACCAGATTTACAAAAAAATAGTTCTGTCTCATGATACAATTCGTACTATTATTTGTGATTGGGAAGAATAATAAGATAATGAACATAAGTGAAAATATTAGCCGCACTCTTGCACTCTTTCGCCACATATTTGCAGTAATTTCATTCCTATCTGGAACACTCAAGAAAACTGAACATTTTCTAATAGCTTACAACATTGCATACTCCTCAAGAGCTGACAGACAACTTGACTAACAAGTTAATTCCATGGCCGAATGCAGTCTCCTTCAGACAAAAATGTACATAGGGTCGTAACGAGTAGAACAAAGCTTCTTCTGCTCGAACAGTAGATCACTTGCCTACGGCCAACTGTCAATGTTCTTTGGCGATAACAAAATGTTACGCGTCCATTTTCAACTCCATACTAGTTAGCTGAAGTACCATGCAACTTTAATAAAACAAATGTTTCGCCAGTATTATTAGTAGGAGAAGTAATTCTGATACTTCTCCACTTCAGTCGTATTGATGTATTTATTACCATTACATGGGGTCAGTTTGGCTTCAGTAATTTTTCTATCATTACCTTTGACAATACTATGGTTGCTAATGGTCCCGGTAAATTCTGGACCGTACCAGAATTGAGATGTGTGTCGAAAATAATCCTCGGGACATTATAAAATTGTCCCGATTTTTAATGAAGATGAAGGGAAGAAAAATATTATATTTTATATTCCTTTCACACGGTTATATTTTCTCTAATTTATAATTACAGCAACTCAAGAAAGTTTTCTCAAAACTTGGATACAAAGAACATGGATTTAATTAAGTTCACGATTAAACTACCTTTAAATTGAACGAAACATGTGTTTTATTGAAACAGGGACAAAGCATTTTTGTGAACAAAGTTTATTGTTGTCAGTCTAACTTTTTTTCTATTTGCATCTTGCTTCAGAGTTATTTCAACCACTGACTGAAAATCTTGGTAATTAGTACATTTAAACTTATTGATTACACTCATCTAATGCAAGGAAGTTAATTAAAATGCTTAACTTTTATTTTTCATTTTGTACAATTGAAAGATTTTACCTTCCGAAATATAGCAACTCCAGACAATACAAGCTTAAGGATCAGGCTGTGGACACAAAGGCAATCAGCACTAAAATATCGAACGAATCCAAGAATGTCAAGAGCGAAAATTTTATTTTTTTATCGAAAATTTATGACGAAACATTAATGTTAATGAAATGAAGTAATAAAAATTACAAGACAAGCAATTAAAGTAATGTATTGCGTACTCATCCGTGTACAGGAATAAATATGCAATGATTGAAGAGGTTGCTTACATCTAATAAATGGAAGAGAATTGTGAATACTCAGTACAGAACAGAATAAAAATCACTTGAAAATTCTTCGGTAGATATTTTGTAACTCGCTTCCCATCTGTGTTTCTCTCTTGTAAAAGCCGAGAATTTGAAAACTTCAGCAGGAACTTTCGACCAATATTTATTCATCATAAAATAAATAAATATCGAGAATTGTAGAAACATTTCGATATTAATGAATAAGGTAACCAGAAGAGGCCTAGTAAAATTCATTTCTAGACATTTTGTAACCTTTTATTATTATTATTATTATTATTATTATTATTATTATTATTATTATTATTATTATTATTATTATTATTATTATTATTATTATTATTATTATTATTATTATTATACCAGTTCCAATGTCGTTAGACATGTAATGAAATTCATATGTTTCTAATCCCATTCCACACAGGTAGGATAATTCATGCACTAAAGTAAGAATTCTTTATAAACTGTTAAAAGTTTGGGAATGTTCCTTGATATATCCAGTAATGCTTCAGATTCAGGAATGTGTCAGAGAAATCCTGGAAAAACATCGAGATATTTTGTTTTTCTTTTTGCGTTTTGGAGGTTCTCAGTTTTCAGTTCCTGTGCGGTTTTCGCACATGCGCAGAAAGAGAAAACGGTTCCTTATCGCCATTTTGATCACGTATTTTTTTTGAAGCAAAAGATGAGAAAGTGAATGAAGATTATGATTCATAGTTGACAAATGGAAAATGTTATTGAAGCATGGTGTTACTCGTGGGTGTAACTTTATTTACGTTTCCGGAATTGGGGCAACTTATTTCTGAACCTCTACCCTCTTTTCAGCTAGTGCTTTTTATTACTGGCTGTTTACTCCAGTCAGTAAGACGCTGGATTTCCAACTGAATAACTTGTGTTCAAACGCGTGGCTGCTTTTTCTTGGTCAAGTTACTGGTAATTTTCAGACAGTTATACTTGCCGGGCTTTTTCGGTGAATGTTTATAAAACTTTTAACAGTGTAGGTGCATAATGTTAAGTAAATTATACGCATTTCCAATATAAAGTAAAATTTCCTAGCAAGTCAAATGCCGATCAAGTGGAGTTTTGGTGGAGTGGCGCTGTTTGTGTTTATTTTTGTATCCATTTTGTAATTTTTTATTTCACAATAAGTGAAATGAAGTGTCGAAACTTAGAAATTTTAGGGATCGTCTTCCATTGGATGATTAATATATATATTTTTTTGTTTGTAGTAAAAAAAATGAAAAGACGAAACGTTCTTTACATCTGTTGAAAACAAAGGCAGGACTCTTATCTGTATGTGGAGTGAGGAACTTCTAATTTATTATTATTATTAGCTGTTGCCCACTGCTTCACTTAACTTGGAAGCCATTTTCGAGCTTTCGGCTGTACGGTCAAGTGGATCGACGAGGATTAGTGCTTGTGAAGAGCAGTCGTGTTCTGACGAGTTACTTAGTAATTTGATTTTGTTTTACAGAACTTTCAAACATATATTTAATTGAGTGTTTCGAATTATCAAAAAGCTTGTTTGTTAGTGAGTAATATGATATAAAATACAGGTTTGCACAAGTCAAGAAATAGAGAAAAACACTTAAGTAACAACTTTTACATTAGGAAAAAACCACGATCCTGTTTGATTGCTACGAATTTGGTTTTCAACCCAAATCCACACTTTTGCACAAACACATTTTCGAACAATATAAATAGCTTCCTACTGAAATTCAAGCTATTAAGATCAACGCATCCCGGCGTAGTGTTTCTCAGAATGTAAAGAATAAAGAAGTAGCGAATCGTGGGTTAAATACAAGTCAAGGCATTTTTGTATACAAAGATGAAGGGATTGAAGTAAATTTACCACTGCAATTACATGATAGTAGCAACATCAAGGCCATAAATTCAGAATTAGCATTTGAATGCTAATAAATTGAGTCAATTCTTAAAAAATACGGCCCCTTATCAAGAGTTACCGCGTTTATTTTTAAATAATTTGCGTATATATATCAACTCTACGACGGTCGTCTCATTGTTCTTGACAAATACCCTGCCCCTTTTTTGAATGTATTAGGATACAACTGCAAAAATAATAAATTTATTAATAATTATATAATTGTAAGAGATATAAAATGTTTGAAACTATATTGATATTTTTTTTAAAAATCATTGTCTACTTTACTAATTATAATATTTTCATTTATTAGTATTGTTTCTATTATGCGTGGAGTCCATCTTAGTCCTAATATTTGAATTTTACAACGATATTTTACGTTTGTGTAAAAAACTGTTCCATATTTTTATCTATTAAGAGTAGTAGTGTTTTTGTTTTCATTTAGAAAAAATTCCCGCTTCAGAATATGATACAACAATACGAAAAAAATATTGTTAACTTCTTGTTTATTTAATACTGTACTCGTACTGGAAAATTTTCTTCTAAAGGTAACGTTACCACAGAATAGTCTGACAGTGGTAATTCTTTTGACTTGAACGTCTTTTATTTTAGATCTTAACTTCTCTTTAGTGTAAATTACATCTAATCCCGATGATCTCTTATTATAGAAATAAGTATGTTCATTCTCATTAGGATACTTGTATTTGTAGGTGTCGGCCTATTTGAAAAGATTTATAACGTCTTTTAAATGTTTATTATAATTGTGGTAATTAGTGGAATCACGTTTCAAAATTGTTGAGTTATTGTTACTCATTATAATGCTAATTTTGTTATTTAATGTTTGTAAGAACACTGCGAATTCATTGTAAATGAAATTTAGTCGATTTTTGTTTATTTTGATTACCACTCGGAAAATACGCGCACACAAAATTAATTTTATTACATTTTACCATATTGATTCCAGATGATGCGTGGTGGAAAATCCCTTGAACTTCACAGTCAGCACTTACAGCTATTCCTACTGACCTGTTGGTGTATGTCATATTATTTTTGTACATATTTCGATTACACCTCAGATAGCAATATTTTTTTTCTTTTTAAAGAATAATTAATTTTTTCACGCCTACTTTCGAAATATGTCCTTCTTTTACTCCCTTACTGAACATCAGCGAAATAGGCTTGTTAAAGCAAGATTTGAAGTAAGTTTCAAGTTTCTAGGTTAAGCTGTTTGGACTGGACTTTGATATGCCAGTCAGTCAGGACTTCTGTTTTTATATACTGTATTCTTTTTCTTTTTCTTCTTCTTCTTCTTCTTCTTCTTATTGATTGTGTTAACTAGTGGTATCTCAAAAATAACATGCAAATTAATATAAAGAAATAAAAATTTGTAAACTATACCAACAAAGTATTACGATAGCTCATACAAGGTGGAAAACATAGGTGTAGGCAAGGTAAACAATATTAAGGATTTAGGTGTTATCTTTAATTCCAAGTTAAGTTTTAACGAGGATGTGTGAATCCAGAAAATTTACATGGATTACATTTTATCAATGGTATCATTTTAACAAAGAATAATACGTTTTTAATTCTATATGTAAAATTGTTGAGATCCTGACTAGAATACTCTTCCAATTTTTGGAACGATATTTCTGAAACGGCTTCCAATAAACTTGAAGCAGTGCAAAGGTATTGTTTAAATTACTATGTTTTAAATTTAAGTTTTTATATACTCTTTTAATTATGATTATTGTTCTGAATTTTTCAATTTTGAATCTTTGGAGTAAAGAAGAAAATACCCTGACAAGAAGTTTTTACTGAAAATTTTATCGAATTTATTATCTTGTAATCATTTTATTGAAAACCTTAATTTTACTGTGTTCTTGCACCAAACAAGACATCACCATGTACTGACAACATCTGATAAAGGTGACAAACTGCTCAAAAGACTTATTTATAATTATGAACAATATTAATTCGACCTTTGTTTTAATATATTTGAGAAAAAATAATACGAGTATGTTTCTATTTATAAAAGTAGCTTTCCTCATAAATAGATTCACTTGATGAGCGTAACAATGTATATACACAGCATTTGAAATAGGACAATACAATGCCATAGCTTTAAAATTATGATTTCGAGATTAAAGTAACATGAGTCGCCCACAACGACCTCTATCTAAAAGCGATACTGGACTGACTGCCGATGCTCCCAAAAATTCGACGCTAAGCAGTCACTTCAGAATCGTTACGTAGAGCACAAGTGTTGCTTGTGAGCTTCAGCATTCTGTGGTAACATTCAAAGGTAGGAACACATACACGCTCTTACACGCACATACATGCTCTCTCTCTCTCTCTCTCTCTCTCTCACACACACACACACACAGAGTGAGAAAGAGACTGCGAGTAAATGAAGGTCAATAGCAGATGTCTTCAGCCTGGGGGTGATGCGCACCACGAGTGGATGGAATGGGAAACTAAGGAGGTAGAAACAGAGTAGTGACTTTAAGGTTGCAACAGCTTTCTGCCAATGGTACTTAATATAGGATATGCTCTTCCAACATCTAGCAAGGGAGAGCCAATGTAGCGGGCGTTCAAAAGCTTGAGCTAAAGTTGCACACTCAAGATTAAACTGTGAACTTGTGTGGTGTTTTTCCTATTCCTAAAAGGAAACTATGGCTTTTTGAACACCGAGGGATAGAATATTATTGCATATTCTATATTTTAGAGTGATTGAAATAAAAATTAAATAATTAAAAAACGGGGAAATACTGCCAAAGGCCTCCACTGGTCTCAATCAAGTTCCCTTGCCCGGGCCCCAGATTGGCTTACGCAGCAACTGGACAAGGAAGATATGTCTTTGCTTGGATTACAAAGCTTACTTCTCATTGCTCAGGTGTTGCATGGTTTAGCCACCAGTTCCGAGTACACTAGAAAGTACATTTTCGGTCAGATATTTAAAAATCCCTTTTAACTCGTCATTTGCGTAGCATTCGGGAGGTCGTGCTTGCGATCCTAGCGACCGACTGAGGGTTTTCCAGGGTGTTTCCTGTTAAACCAGGTAAATTCCGGGATGGTGTCTTCAATATAGGCCGTGGCCGACACCTCCCAACATCCTTTGCTCTCCGCTCTCCCTGCCTGAGACTTAGATGTTTAAAGATCATAAATAATATTCACATTCCCTGTTAACTCGTATCCTTAATTATTTTCATATTCTTTTATTTTTATCGCAAAAGAAGCCGTGTGTGGTCATTCAATGTGCATACTTCTCTCAGTAGATGTCATTAGAAGCGTCGTACGGCAGCGCCGCCAGCGTATGCTTGGGAAACTTTATGTTCTTGTTATTCTCAAGGTAGAACAGTTCTTTGTAACGCGGAAAATAGAATGTCTAAATAATTCTGACAACACAGTTAGCTACGAGGGAATACACACGAGACGAAAATATCAAAATAAAGAATAATTGAATTTTATTGATGGCCTTTAGATATCTAAGGCTCAGGTCGGGATAGGGGAGGGGAAAAGAAAGACCAAATTCAAATATATCTAGTATAAAACACTTGAAAATTTCTATACATATACAATGGCCGATATCTATTTATCTGCTGGACCAATCGGAATAAATATTATCATATTACGTAAACTTTTGAAAGCTGTTTTCGATAATGTTCAACTCGTTTTTTTCTACTTCATACATTTTAACTTCATACATTTTCTACTTTTCATACATTTAACAAATTTATGAAGAGATATTTCGTACATGTATGATTCTACATTCAAGTAAACAAAATCGCCAAGGACAACAAAAAGTAGCTAACGAAAAAAATAGCTAGCGGAAAGGACAGGTAAGGTAGCGGCCAAGGCTATACTTAAGGTGTCATCCCGGCATTTTCCGTGTGAAACTAAGGGAAACCCCCAGTCAGGATGATCGCCATGGGTTCGAACCCTCGTTCGTACCTGCCCATTGGCGATTTAAAGTCCGCGATTTTACCGCCTGTACCACGAAGACTGGGTATGGTAAAGGAGACTTACGAAAAATTATCCAGGGCAGACTTTGTAAATATCATTAAGGGGATTTACGAAAGCAGAGCAGGGCATGGCTTCTTGTGCACAAAAGTGTAAAGACATTTTATTTCGTCACTTCCAACTAACTGAACTCATTTAAGGCATCCTAAATATTGTCAACAAAATGGATATAAACCAAAAGTTATATTTCAGCCATATACGTCGGACTCAAACTATCATAGACACTGTTTTTTTAGGTTATGTTAAAGCCTCCCCGGAGATTAAGTAACATTATTGTTATTTTATATTTTAGTACATTGGAGTTAATATACATTATTTATAATTTTCGTGAGGCCCCCAAAACCCCCCTCAAATGAAATTTTATGAAAGAAACACTAATGATAGGAAATCATGTATTCCAAACACAGCTTAACAATTAAACATAAAGAAATTAATTTTCATTGACTTGAAATAACTATTTGCAGGAAAATACATCATGATCAATATGTGTTTGTTTAGTGTCTAATATGTCTGCTTACATTAAATTTTGGCTAAATCTTTAAAACGGTGGCTCGCTTTGCTTCGCTGGGGGCGCTGCCCTCAGACCCCGTGGGAGCTGCGCTCCCTTTATCGTAAACGGAGACTTTCTGGCCGACTCCATGGTACAAATATACCACCCACCGGGGGGATGCGGCCCCATAAAGAGGGCTTTTCACTATTTTTGTGACATAATGGTCATGGTACACTTTGATGGCAAACTTCGTTTGTCTAGCTTTAGTCGGTTAGAAAATGTGTTTTCGGTCGGCCATTTTGGATTAATGATGCTGATTTTCCCAAACCTTTCTTCCATTTTCCTAAAATACTAGTTATGATACACCTTTATGCTAAATTTCGTATCTCTAGCTAAAACGCTGTGGAAAATTGATTTTTAAGTCCGCCATTTTATATCCAAGATGGCGTCTTTGAACACATCTCGTAATATTTACGTAACGTACTGATGATATTCTACCTTCGCTACAAATCTCATTTCAGTAGCCCCAGCCGTTTAGGCTGTGTATTCTATAAAACAATGACTTTGGCGGCCATTTTTAATCCAAGATGGCCACTTTTTAAACATTTTATTATATATTCGTGACTTACACGTGAAGATACAACTAAAAATAAAATTTAATTTCACTAGCTCAAACGGTGTCGAAATTGATTTTTGGGCGGCCATTTTGAATCCAAGGTGGCGCCTTTCGCAAAATTTTGTATTAATTTCCTAAACTACTAGTTATGATACACATTCATCTAAAATTTCGTATCTCTATCTCAAACGGGAAATTGAGTTTTAAGTCCGCCATTTTGGATCCAATATGGCGTCTTTAGGTACATTGTGTTACATTTTCGTAACCTACAATTGATAATGTACCTCTATACCAAATTTCAATTCAATAGCCCCAGTAGTAAAAGCTATCTATTCTATACAACAATGGGTTTGGCGGTCATTTTGAATCCAAGATGGCGACTTTTAGAAAATTTGGAAATATTTTCCTTATCTACTAACTATAATGTACCTCCATACTAAATTTTATTTCAATAGCCCCAACCGTTTAGCCACCCTATTCTATACAACAATAGGTTTGGCGGCCATTTTGGATCCAAGATGGCGACTTATTCAAAATCTCGGATTTTTGCCTTTACCTACTCATGGTCAAATTTGGTGTTTCTAGCTCCAGTAGTTTGGCCTGTGAATCTATATGGATGAGTGAATCAGTCAGTCAGTCAGTGACCATAGGGCTATATAGTATGTAGAAGATATATGGATATATACATTTGAGAAAACCAACAGTGTCGGCTTTTTCGGGTGAATGTTCTCGAAACGTACGCCACACATAAAAAAAATGTTGATAGTAACATAATTCTAATGGCAGTATTGATCCCTTTCGAACATGAAAATGTCGACATTTAAGAAGTGACATAGTATATAAAGCCTCAAAAATGCAATTTTGTCAGTCGAACGTACTTTTGCAGGGTCGTTAGTGCACGTGTACCGAAAGCTCCCTTGCTCAAATAGAAAAGTTATCACATGATATTGTTTTTAATATTAGTGTTTGGCTGAATAAATACAGAATTAGGAAAAAGGAATAACGATATTAGTGGACATGTATACACATTCTAGCTGCATATGATCAATGCATTGAGTAACGTTGTGACGTCACCAATGGAAGACGTTGAAAAATGTTATTGAATATCTCGCGTTGTAAATGAGCTATCGATATGAAATAAACAATGATTTGCTTAGGTAAAGCAGATGCAACTTCCCATACAAAACAAACTATTGATAACGTATCACGTGATATAGATTCCGGACACAGCCATTTTGGCCAAATTAGCGAATTTCCCACATTGAAATCCACAATGAAACGAAAATGTAGTCAGCATGACAAGCGAAGCTTGAAATTCGAATCGAACAATGAACGTGTCACGTGACATAGTTTCTGGCCGTCATAGCAGTTAATTACATTTCTGACCGTAATTTATGAACTTATTGTATAATGTATTTAATTCCTATACAATCCCATGTTAAAAATTAACGAATTTTAGAAAATGTTTTCTTATTTAGAGATGATATACACTTAAAAGGACTTCAGATTCGTGTCTCCCATATCGAGTTTGGGAAAGAACATGTCGCAAATGGACGATTAAACGAACCGGAAGCTCTCTAGAACGCCATTTTGAATTTTTGGAGACAAAAATATCTGCTAGGAAAGTGGAACAAACGGCATTTCGTTCAGAATGACGCTCCGAGAAAAATAGCTATCTGGGATTTTCCAAAATACTTAGTTGCGGCGGCCATTTTGTGAAATATTTACATTTTAATATCTCCCGTTCTAATGGTCATATCAAAATGGATTAAACGTTCTCTTCCTCTGCAATGCATCTTAAAGAAGAAAATTCCATCAGAATAACAAAAATCTATGACGTCAGAGACAAAGCCCCATCTTGATATATATATATATCACGACATAGTGGTATCAATATGGAATAAACAGTGTAATGTTGAGGGAAGTAGCCACCAGTAGTGCAACAAACAAAAAATGAAACGTTTTTGCGAGATTCGGCACCGCCACTGAAAAGCTAACTTTCTACGAAAACAAAATTTCGGTTTATTTTTGCGCTCCGAAGCATACTTTCAGAGATATCGGCGTTTAAAGTTTTTCAGCATTTTTTACTATTAAAATCATACAAAAGCATAAACAGGTTTAACTGCAACCAAAGATATTTCACCAATTGCTTAATATTTTCGTAATTTAATAGTAATGATGTACCTTCTCAACCAAATTTGCCTTTTCTAGCTCTAGCGGTTTAGGCTGTGCAAATGTATTTGGGCGGCCATTTTATATCCAAGATGGCGACTTTTTCAATATTTTGTAATAGTTTTCTAAACTACTTGCGGCATCTTGTACGTTTATGCCAAATTTCGTTTCTCTAGCTCATACGGTGTGGAAAATGCATTTTAAGGTCCGCCATTTTGGATCCAATATGGCGTTTTTAGGTACAATGTGTTACATTTTCGTAACCTACTTTCAATAATGTACCTTCATCCAAAATTTCAATTCAATAGCCCAGCCACTTAAACTTTCTATTCTATACAACAATGAGTTTGGCGGCCATTTTGGATCGAAGATGGTGACTTTTTCAAAATGTCGGATTTTTTCCTTAACCTACTCATGATCCTACACCTTTATACCAAATTTGGTGTTTCTAGCCCCAGTAGTTTGGCCTGTGAATTATGATGATGAGTCAGTGAATCAGTCAGTGACCATGGGGCTATATAGTATGTAGATATAAAGATGAATATTCACTGTTATAATAAATACAACGCATTTCTCAAAATGAGAAAAATAATTAGTAATGGTGAGAAGGGAAGCGCAAGTAAACATTTTCGGTCCAAAAGCCACTCTTACAAAGTGTACTATTACAGCAAATATTACACTACAACATTTAGAAGTAAGTAAATTCAATATTATTTGAGAACTAACAACAATTGTTTCAACAGATCCAGAATAAAATACAATTTGCGCTTTTTTTTGTGAGTCTTCATTCACAGAGTAAAACTTAACTTTATATTTAAACTTTAAGTAAATACACTTTTTCGGAAGCACCTCTCAAAATCGGACATTAGGACATTAAGCTTGTAACCAGACACCGGACGATTGACCGAAAACTGAAATGTCCAGTTCAAGTTGGCAGCCCTATCAGATAGTCTGTGTTCTTATACGATCGCAGACACCTGTGACTATCCTTCTGTTTCTAAACACAATACCCTGTAAGCAATGGTCAACTTGTGACGAAAAATGGAGTAATTAAAAGATTTTCTATTATCTAAGAACTGCATTTGGCCTTTCAACTAGGCACAGAATACGAGATAAAGCTTTGGCCAATAGTGCTGAAAGGTAGACTTTGAAAAAAACGAAATGATTACAATTGAATGTAATAATAATAATAATAATAATAATAATAATAATAATAATAATAATAATAATAATAATAATAATA
>JAGDQP010005458.1:0-16881 GCA_022664845.1 Lepisma saccharinum | reverse complement strand
TAATAATAATAATAATAATAATAATAATAATAATAATAATAATAATATATATTTGACGTAAAATCAGAATTGTCAAAAGATGGCACAACAATAAGTAAGTTATAAGAATTCAATATTGGCTTCGAAGTAACACGCAACTTCAAATACATGTAGACAAATATGTAATTATATAGTCCTTTAAAGAATATTTATAAATCTAATTAGGATTATTGACTTGCTTGAATTAAGTTTGAAACAAATATTCGCAGTCATAGACCTAAGTAACGGCTTAGCTTTAAAAAAAAAAAAAAAAAAAAGTGTAGTCACGAAAATGGTAAATCAAATATTTCGAAAGTTTATATTTTATTGTTTGATACATTGATGTTTTTATTGGTCGCAGCCAATCTGTACGAATAAATACATCAAAGGAAGGGTTAAAGAATATGAGTAGGAAGTCGCTCGCGGAATTCTTGGAAAGTTCCATCGCGGCAGTAGCCAGCTATATTCCTGGAAGAACCTTATTTTAGACGGCCGGCTGTGGGTGCAAACCCAAAACTTCCCAATGCAAAGCCATCCTCCACTAACTGAACTACAATCACTGTGTTTACTGTATCTTTTGTATATGCAGCAAAATCATCATTCGATACTGCCGAAAGCACTTCAGTTTCTTCGAAGGCCGATACTGATCAGAAATGCTAATGTTACTAATTCTCAATATGTTAAAAACACTTCTTCTCGAATAAGTGTTTAACAGAACTGGTTTTGTCATAGGCTGTGTTAATGCATCCCTGTGATAAATATTAGTATAAGAGAATTGGAGACAACTAGATGGAGCTCTGTTCCTACAAAATGAAATTGGAAACGTGGATTCGGCATCCAACTGCTAAATTGAATTACATTATCTGAACGGGAATTCAAACTTGCCAAGTTCACATGACAGTCATATGTATGTCTAGCCACAAGAGAAAACATATCTTTACTTTCTTTTCTTTTAGTTCACAGTGTTTCGTGGCGCCCTCAAATTTTGCAACGTTAATTTAGCTCATTTCCCGACGTTATACAATGACGAAAATTTGCACAGCGACGTAAGTCGTGTGCTAAAAGCATATATATGTTTTAATAGTATCCATAAACACTAGCCTGCAATGCAGTGGCATTTGACTGATTGCAGAACACCTTAGGATTTGAGTAAAAAAGTTAATAGAAATCTTTTGAAAGATATACTTCTCTTAAACAATTCGTACCAAAAACTAAACAAATATTTTGTTTATGCATGACTAAAAAAACCATGGGCTGCTCTCTCATATACAGTTATTTTATAAATTCTTCAATTAGCGCGCTCCATATGCTTTTCCTTTTAGTCATGCGTAAACAAAAGTATTTTTTACTTTTTAGTTCGAATTGTTTAAGAAAACTGTGTCTTTAAAAAGTTAATAAATTAATTAAAATACCAATGAAAGTATAGTATAATTTTATTTATGGCTTTTAGTAGTATAGTACCTATATATATACGTTTCTATTGTATTTGATTTTTAAATTTTAATTTGCTAAATTATCCATCCATAATCTCTTTGACGGTTTGAGAAGAAACGTACAACCTATTGCAGAACAAGTTGAATGGAAAAGCTAGAAAAGAAAAAAATATAAAATTTAACAATTGCAGTTTTTGGTAGTAGCCAGAAGTTGTGTTTTTTTTTAACATCTTCCATTTTTTTCAAGACGTACATAAAATCATATTGTATCAGCATATCTTGTGATTTTTTTAAACTGAAGCCAATAAATATAAATATGTTTTCATATATATCCTGCTATTTACTTACTAGAGAGAATCCAAAAGAAATACATATAAACACCAGAGCTGAAATGGGTTACCTGGTCTAGTTTTGGTCCGGGGTATTAGGTCTATGCTTGGGACCCGGTCTGACCAGGGGACCCGATGACCAGGAGTGCAAAGCAGAGTTTTAAATTATTTACTTGCGTTTGAATAGTGTTTCTTTCAGAAGAAAACGGGACCGGAGGTATTACTCCCAGTGCACGAAAAATACAACCCCTACAATTCACATTTCATTATAGTTCCCAGACCGGAACAATCGGGTCAAGTTTCGGACAATCAGGTCGCCGGGTCGCTTATGTTTGGGTCAGGGATTTCAGCTCTGATAAATACGTATTCATGTGTTCTGCCATTTACTTACTTACCAACACTGGATAGAAAATGGCTCTAAACTCTAAAGTGCCGAAAGTCATGGGATACTTACCTAATAACCTGAGGTATCCCCTCGAGTACGGCGAAGTGCAGAAAATCGATGTGGCAGGGACGCAGCAAGTCACTGGTAGTCCGCTGGAGGGATGCGCAGCCATGCAGTTTCGATTTCCGTCCACAACGGCTACCGCATCTGACAACTAATCAGGTGACCCGGGCTCAGTTGCCGGCCGGGTAATGTTTTATTTATTCAGAAAAATAAACGTTTTTAATACATATACTAACTACCGGCTTACGAAACTCGCAAGTTCATCGACGCAGTAACATACGTTCGCCACTGGATTCTATCCTGGGAAAGATCAAGTCAGTTTTCATCACGAACGTCTACTTCTCGAGGACCTCTTCTAATATTGTCCTCCCAATGACGTCTCTGTCTTCTCAACTGTCTCTTTCCATTCGGTTTTCCAGCCATGATAGAATATAATCTTCATTTTCCCCCGTCCAAGCTACATTGTCTGCCCACCTTAGTCGCCGCGATTTCATTATTCTTAGAACATCTGATGAATCGCACAGTTCATGGAGTTATTCATTATACAGTCTCCTCCATTTTCCAGTCATCTCGTCCCGTTTCGACCCGCATATCTTTCTCAAAACCTGATTTTCAAACACACGTAATTTATGTTCATCTGTTAGGCTCGTACTCCAACTTTCGCAACCGTTGCCTGATACTAACAATAAGCAACATTTTATTTCTTTTGTGACTTCATTTTTGCTTGTTATGTATGCTCCCAAGTATTTAAATTTGTTTATTTTCTGTATGACTTCATCCTTAATAATTATGTTTTTTATTTCCTTCATTTCTTGTATTTCGGCTTGTTATCATGCGTTTTATTTTCTCTATATTCACCTGTAGACGTATTTCATCGCACGCTTCTACTAAGAAATCGGATCATCCGCGTATACGAACAGCTGATTCAAAGAATTCAGTGTTAGTCTCTTTTTGTCCTCTTTTGTTTTCTGAATCGCATATTCTAACGCTAAGTTAAACAGTAATGGTGACGTGGCATCATCTTGTTTCAATCCGTTGCGAATCTTGAAACTATCTGACATATTATTACCTATCCGTACTCTGCTTATGGGGTCGCTAAGACATATCTTACTAGTTGAACAATTTTTTTCGGAATTACAAATTGTATCAGGATACTGTATAACTTTTCCATTTTGATAGAATCATATGCTTTCTTAAAATCAATGAATAGCTAGTGAACAGTATTCCCATTTCTTCTGCAATATTTATTTCAAGGCGAAGATCTGGTCTAACGTGGATCTATTTCTCCTAAATCTACATTGGTGATCTCCAATTATTTCATCTACTTATACACTTAGGTGTGTTAACAAAATATTACTTAATACTTTGTAACAGGTTGGAAGTAACGAGATTCCGCGCTAATTATTACAGTCCGATTTATCGACTTCATTGTAAATCAGAACTATTATTGAGATTTTCCATTCCTTTGGAAGCTCTTCTCTTTTTCTTAATACATATACGCATTCTCAAATTTCATAGGTTCACTAACTATTGGTAAGTTTAGGTTAGCAAAGTCAGATTAGGTTCTTTATTAGTTATAAGCTATTCACTCTAGCTTACACAATGATAACAGGTGGCTCTGTCGTCAGATTCTGAGAATACTTTATACATTATGCGAGTAGTGATAAATCTAAAAGGAAACGGGTTGAACCGCAACGGAGACCAGTATGAGCGTGAAAGCTCCCAGAAGAGCAATGGAATTAACTTCGCATGCGGTATGCGGAGCTCCACATGACTGTTTTTCAAAGGTGTCTAATGTCCCGTCAATAGAGCCAAATTGCCTTTCATATTCTTTATAGCGATGCGACTTATCGCGTGTGTGTGTAACGAATGTATCTACCGCCTCACATGAACAGATAAAACATACAACATGCTTTTCCCTATCGTTACTTCGATCAAGACGAGTTCACATAGTGTAAGGTAATTAATTCTATGGAAATACACATGCAGACCAGTTGAGAAATACAGTGTCTCGGGTTACTTAGAAAAAACACTCGGGTGCTCGAAAGCAACCTACGCTTTGTCAGTCTCATAAAGGTAAGTTATTAAGGTCAACATATACATAGGTAAATGTTTAGTAACAAATATCTATTAAGGTTTTAAAGAAGGAAAAACATTTTACGATGACTACAGAAGAAGATTGCAATCATCGATGGTAGAAAATAGTTTCTCTTCAAGATTCAGTTCTTTAACACGTTTAATTGAATTTGATGTATAAGATCTCAGCTCTAACATGAAAAAAAAAATCAATTACAAAGGTACTTTACACTTCAGGTCACAAGTATCGTGGGAAGAGTGGGGAACCGCGATTTAGTCTTGAATACACCCAACTATTAGACAGGACGGATGTGTAATTTCATGGTAATTTGTAGACATGGGTCTCCTAGTGTCCCTGAGTAAGGATAATGGTCATACTGGAGAGTTTATAGAAACAAAGCAAATTAAAAATGGTGGCCATCAATTTATTTGAAAAGCTGTATCTTCGTTGGGAATGAACCGATTTTAAAAAGTATTTTTTTCTTTTAACGAAAGCTCGTTGCTAGTACTTTAACTCGATATTTAAAGTACCCGGATTACATTATTTCGTATGAACTGCAAAGCGGGAATGATTTTTTCGGAATCCTTATTTAAAATAGTTTGATTTCAAGGTTCTTGTTTCTGGAGAGATCTCTTTGCTGCGAAAAGTCGTTTTCATATTTCTTTTATAGTTATACATATGAACGTTAAAAAGTGTGTAGGCTTTTCGTTGGAAGAAAAATATATTTTCTAAAATAACGAAAAGCTATGCATCAGAGTCTCTAATACTACTCATCCTCATTGTTAGTATCTATAGTTTCGTACTCAATGTCCTCGTCTGAACACTCACAACCCTCTGTAAAGTTCAATCTACATTTTCTGCTGCAGCGTGTGTTACTAGAACACTTTGACTTCTTACAGATGCACTTCGTGAGGTGAATGATGGTTTCTGATGATGGTCTTGATGTTGTAATATTAACGGCATTCATTCACCTCACAGCCATATCCACTGGGAGAAAGGAGGTCAGGTTAGTTACTATGCCATTGTTTCAAATCAGTATCCTTGTCTGCCATTCCACTGCTTGGGGATTGTTTTCCGAGTATTGCAGATCTTTTGAACTTAACTCGGTGAAAACTCCCAATTGGTATTCTCCACTGCACTACAGAAATGCCCATGATATGGATACACTTAGTTCTCTCACGAGAGCAATCGTCAGGTGCGTCCGCTCTGAACACTGTCTCACGTGAAACGTGAATCTCTCTCTCTCTCTCTCTCTCTCTCTCTGTCTATATATATATATATATATATATATATATATATATATATATATATATGGCAGTTATTGCAATGGATTTAATTCATTTCAATATAACTATGAATTAAATATTTTGATTTAATGAAGCTAAAATGATTTAATATTTTTTTTAGTTAAAGGAATATAGACATAATTGTATTTATTATGTTAATTAGCTATTTGTTGTATTAGAAGGATGATTTGAAATTATGCAAAACAGATGGCAACATTCAACTAAATGAACTTTCGAAGTGGATGAAGTTTAATAATTAATGGAATTTGAAGTACATTCCTTATTTTAAATGACCTACTAATTATGTTGGCACAAATTAAGAGCTTTTAAGGTTTAAATAAATACTTGCGAAGTTATTATTAATTTTATATGCATAATCACAATTAATTTACCCACTATATTACGTATATATTGATCCAAAGATTACTGACGTGTAAAAGCAATGTATTAATATATAATTACTGACGTGTAAAAGCAATGTATTAATATATAATTACTGACGTGTAAAAGCAATGTATTAATATATAATGGTCCTGGTATACACAGCAATAGGAATTTCACGAACCAAATAAAATGAACTTGCCTTCCTAACAGTATTTTTATTAAAATCCTTTTTTACTCTTCGCCTGATAAACAATCCCAATAAGAGGTTGTAGCACGCCAAACACCTACGAGGGGAGGAGCTGGGACACGGCTCTTAATTTACAAGTGCAACGTGTTTGTATTCTTTTGTTTCTCACAAGAAGAAGAACCCTGAGATGAGGCAGATGGATGCTTCAAATTTATGGCGCCCAGCGTGGGGCTGTGAAAACAGGAAAAGGAAGTGTAAAGTGTGATGTAAACAGTGTGCAAATTTCTAATGTCAACGAAGAAACTTAGTGTAGAAGAGGTAGACGACGAAAAATGCTAAGCTGACTAGCGAAACCAGAAGTCCAATCCAAGTCAGGGTAGACCACATGGCTAAAGACAAGGATAAGGAGGAAGAAGCAGTAAAACCAAAGAATATGTTGATTACTCTATTAAATGCAATTAAGAACCTAAAAGAAGTAGGTCACAAAATGGACACCAGAAAAATATGGTAGAGAATTTGAAACAGAACTTAGGTGCAAACCAACTGCAAATGACTGAAAATATAAAAGAAGAAATCCAGTCTAGACAAAATGAGTTATCTATGAAACTAGAAGAGAGATTACTTCGAATAATCGGATGGAAATGAAATTAGATAATATTGAACAGTTTCATAACAAATTGGAAAACATAGAAAAGGAAATGACGCAACTTTATGGATAAGAAAATAAAAGCTCACATTGAAACAACCAGTAGAATCATTGAAACACAAAATTAACAATTTACGGAGATAGAATCACAACCAAGATAAGTGATAACTTGGATGAATGCTCTCCAATGTAAAGATGCAGTCAATAATCTATTCATACAGAGAATATTTTCTGAAGATGACCATTCAGATTATATAGAAAGGACTGATCGAAGGAACTATATAGACCATCATTAACCTAGTTACATATTTTCTTCTGATTCACTTAAAGAAAATAAACATCAATGGAATCAGTCACTCTTACAAAGAACGCAAGGGGAGCATGGCCAATTTTTAAAAGCTTTTCAGGGATAAAAATCTATTACCAAAGCGATATATGAAGCCTAAAGATTACACAAGAACACCAAAATACTGTAGTTTCACGTCAGAACATCTCGTTATGTTGACTTCATACATAGAATCACTAGACATTTCTAAATTAACAAAACTGGACATAGTTAACAATGCAATGTGTGATGCCGCCAAGGGCTGGTTCCTGCACAGAAGACCAAAACAATTTTTGTGAAGAATTTCTATGTTACTATTGTAGTCTCGAAAATGTAAGAAACAAAAGAGAGAAATCGCAGAGAAAAAATACTGGAACTCTATTGATAATTATGAACTTCAAGCCCTAAGATCGATTTCAAAATTTCGAAATGTTGATAGCAAAATGACAGATTTTGAAATTCTCAAAAATATTCAAGACAATTTACCTATAAACATACAAAGAAACTTATCACTGTCAAATTGTTTAACTATCAATGACAAGGAACAATTATATTAATTATCCTAGAGATAGAAGAGCTTCTGAAAATAGATTACCCTGAATATTAGAAATGACAAACCGATCAAGTAGAAATTACTCATATATTAACCGTGGTATAAGGATAGAAAAACAAACTAATGATATTAGAAAATGGAGAAACAGTAAATATAATATCAGAACCTGGACAAGAGGAATCTAGAAATACAACTAATCAAATAAGCATACGAGCTCAAACGGTAGTAGAAATTCACTGAAACAGATTCAATTGTATCTTGGGATTGTATGTATCTAAGTTACAAAAAGAAGTACTTGAATATGACTCAATCTCATATTATAGATGTACCTGTTAATATTTTATTTGATGGGTGAAAATTATTTGTAACATAGAAACTATGAATAATTCTTTTAAAACTGTTCTATTCTGTAGAGCCTTAATTATTTTGTTGCAAAACTAAATCAATAAACTATATGAATATTTAAGTTGATCAATGTAATTTTGAAAGCTAACAAACATCGTGTTGAAAAATCAGAGATTAACTAATGTACTCTACAAAATGGATTGTGGAGCAATTGATGGGTTCAAACTAATGTGGATTTACATAAAATTACCATATAACCGACGCGAAACACTTTCAAAAGACGCGCTGATAGTCACGAACTGTATGAGTCATGGTATATACGTGTTATGATTATTTTTACAAATTTTATATCCTTAAAAATCTAAATATTTACTATTATCTAAGGGTTTTTAAACGAGTTATGTGTCTGAGTGATGATATTCCTCGGCAATTACACTTCTAGAAAAGGAATGAGGAAGATAGTTACGAATGCCTGTATTGGTAATAGCATCTCACCTAAAACTGGAAGAAGCTATGTTTTCGTTTGTAGGTTCTACTCTCCCAAGCCGTCTGTGCAGCGTGGGAGCAGTAGATCAATATCCTCCCTCCGGGGAGTGGCCTCATCCACTAGTGGATTGGGTACGGCTGTGATTTATTATTGTTATTATATATGTCGTTCTTATCGTAAGTTATCGATTTTTGCTGATGGTGTAAAAATACGACATTATTTACCGGATAAGCTGATATTTTAGGATTTATAAGGAAAGCCGTAAATAATACTCTATTCATTATATTCATCAGATTAATATCCTCTATTGATCATGAGGCAATAATAATAATAACAATAATAATACTTTACATATTTATATAAAAAGAGAGGTCCTGATTGACTGACATATCAACGCCCAGGGCAAACGGTTTAAGCTAGAAACTTGAAATTTATACGGTACTTGTTTTGTTACAAGACATAAGTATAGCATCCCATAGATCATTTCTGTTGAACACTTTTTTCCACATCGCAAAAATCAGCCAGCATCTACAGCCAGGTGGTTATCGTGCTCACCTTTCACGCACGGGTTTGCGAGTTTAAACCCTGTTGGGTAACACTTTGTTTTCTTTAAAAGAAGAAAGATAATTGAGTTCATGAGTTCCATCCCTGGCGAACACAACATTTTCTTTTGTAAATTTTAATTCAAATTACTGTATTTTTCAAATAAAATATAGTTTAACGAGATCTGAAATAAAATATATTGAAGTGGAATAAAAACTATTTACAATAATAAGTAGAGAGTGTGCTTTACAATCTTGAAAAGGACAGTTGATTACTTCATGGGGTCCATAAGTCTTTCCCTAGTTGAAACGGATTGGAAATGTTAAAGTATATATTTGGTACATCATATTAATTCTTGATTACTTTCTAATCGTATCATTACAGAAAAGAACTGACGCATGATTAAATAAAGAAGAAGCTGTTAAACTTTGTGTTTAAATGTTAGTTTATGCTCCATTATTCAGTTTCCTACACTATGTTTGCTTACAATCCAATTTTTAAGCAACGTTGTAATTGGATTGATAAGATCAAGTTTCGGACCAGCTCTACCCTTCCTACCCGGTCTAACCTGGTGACCGGATTTGAGCCCGGGAACCTGGTGTGCAAATCAGAGTTTTAAATTATTTCTTTGTGTTTAAACAGTGTTTCTTTCCTGGGTGACTGGGACGGAGGTAATACCCCCGGAACGCGACAAATGTGACTCCGACAAATCCCTGATCATTAAGTTCCCAAACCAGGTCATTCAGATCAAATGTTTGGACTGCGACAGTCTCGGTGACCCGGTTTCAGCTCTGCTTGGGAATATTATCTTCAATGGAGTATTTGGCAGCAACGTAATACAGTAGCTGGTGAGTCATGAGTTTAAGCCTCCTCAATTTTTTTTCATCTTCAATAGGGAAAAGATTAAAACTTCAAAACCACGGGGTCAAAGCGTGTATTGTATTTGGAAAAGTAATACAATCGAGACATTGAAAGAACTTTGGAAACAGGATTCCGCCTTTCGCATCAAGCAATTTGGTTAAGTTCTTATAACTGAGCTATTATTAATTACTTCATCATTGATTCTGAACGCTCAAGAGTGACACAAATATAAAATTTACTTCAAATATCCATATTAAGTTAAACTATATCGCACTTTGATGAACGTTGGGACTTTTAATATCTTCTCCGGTCACAACCCTCAAATTCCGGACTTCTCTGAAAACTAATATCAACACATCTTGTCTCAAAAACACGATTGAAAGGAACTATCATTTTGCCGCACTCACAAGCAACAGACAGGAAAGACACACACCCAGAGAGAGAGAGAGAGAGAGAGTGTGCGTGTGAGTGGGGAGGAAACTAGTTCTTTCGTAAATGAAAATATAGAACGATAATTCTGGACTTTTATAATCTCACTAGGGTAGTCCAGTGGAACAGTGTCAGTGTTATTATTCAACCTGACCAACAGTGGTTCAAATCCTGTTCTTGCCACTGATATTTTTACAAGGCAAAAGTGAACAAAGTAACTTGTGTTCATAAACGTAGATTAGTAATGAATTTGGAAGCACCACAGCGAATTGAGGCGTTGAGAAAGTTACTGTCGTTGCAGAAAAAGAAGAAGAAGACGATTAACGAATATTGGTTGGTCACAAATACGAACACGTCATTGACCTGAGTGTTCACTTTTCTTGTATTCCTTTAACACAGTACAATTGTGACATGTATTCCGCAGGTTTTTGAAATAGTAATGTGTGGTGCAGTGGTTCCGTCTTGACTTTCTGTTCAGGCAGCTCGGGTTCGATTCCCACCCACACTTTTACGCCTAAAATGAAAGCGTGAACCATTTACAGAATTTAATCAGAGAATCTTCTCGGGTTAAAGAGAGAAGGAGCATCACTAGCTAGAATAAGAAAGTAAACAATGTGTTTGCGTTTTGTCTTTAGGATAATAATAAATAAATTTAGTTCAATGTTTTCATTGATCTTTCTCTATCGTTATCTTTCTCTTCATGAGTTCGTCTCTTCCTCTTTTTTTGTGTGTGTTTCTCTGTTACTCATTCACTCTCTCATACACATTGTGCCTCTACGTGAGTATATGTGTGTGTCTATTTATTCTATATCTGCGGATTATTATAAACATTAGTTTATTCGTTTCGTGAGGAAAATTGCCTTGTATTATCTCAGTCAGGAGAGACGACTATCCCAGAACCTCCCGATTACTAAGACAACCCTGTATCAACTGAGCTACGGTCACTTGATCCATCTCGGTCGTGTTGACCCGGCACTAAGAAGCAATATTCCGATTAACAGAGCGACAGGTTTACATATTATACTCGTTTGGTTAGCATCTTATTTATAGCTTTTAGTCACATATGGATGACTTGAGGCTAAGGTTGAGCGAAATGCGGTAGGGAGTTGGCCAGGTCTTAAATTGAAGATACCATCCCGGTACGTACCTAGTGTGGCTGCGGAAAACAATGAGAATATCTAAGTCGGGCTGTCAGCCGCTGGTACCGAACCGAGGACCCCCAGAATACGAAACCCACGCTCTACCAAGTAAGGTACGACCGCGCTCGGAACAAAACATACTTGTATTGATGTTTGTTACACACACACACACACAAATATTTGTCGGGAAAGAGAAATCTTAATTTATCTAATATATTCTTCTTATGATGCTCAAAGATCCATTATTTTATCTATTTCTGTTGAATTTTATTTTATCTAGTTCTGTTATAAAACGTAAATATTGTGCCCCGATTTTAAGAACTGTTCGAAACAGATGTTTTCTCTTGTCTTTCGTGTAAAACATTAGTGTTCTATGGAATACTCGATTCATTAAGAAAGAAATAATTACCTGGCAACTATAGGTTTCAAAGTTCGTTTTCATTTCTCTATGTTCGGTAAGGATCTTTTCTGCTGGACAATTGAAATTACACTTTTCAGTAAACTTCAACTAGTGGCCCACCTAAAATACGAATAGTGTTAGGTTTCCTTTTGGTGTTTGAAATTCTACTTGCTTAAGTTTTTTCGTTGTTTGCTACATACTACAAGAAATCATAAATATCTTTCCAGAACCCAGGACATGTGATAATGTTTTCTGTTAAAGAAAAGAAAATTCCAACCCTTGCTCGCTCACTCACACTCTCTCGGAATTACACACCGCCGACTCAACGTTAGTTGGGTGGCATATCTTCTAGGCTTAGAGAAAAATCGTGTATAACAAAGTCATGTGATCATAATTTTGGCCATGATAGTACAATGGCTAGCATATATTTTTGACCCCCTTGAATGCTCATTTCAGCTATATGAATTGTGGTACTATTCGCCTATTGAATATGCAACCCAACTTGATTAGCGGATTATCTCGTATGCATATCACCTCAGGATGTGGAATTCTTCCTCCAAAAGTATTTTGCAAGGAAAAGAACGAGAACGTGTATTGCGGAATCATATACGTAAATTGCAGGCGTTAGCATCACTTAGAGAAATTTAAGATAAAAGAATTTTATTTGGAAGAAATGTTTCTTGTATCATAGAGAAACTAGTAGAAATGTATATTTAAAAACTTTTATATTCAATTTCCACATTTAAAAACGTAATTAGTTAATGTTATAACACTTTTGTGTGACAAGAAAATACTCTGAAGGATAATGAGGTATGGAGCAGAACACAAACAAGTGAGATAAACATTTGCGCACAAAAAGTTAAATAAATGATCTCAAAATTACACAAAAATTACATTCAAATCTATGTTTTTCAAATATATGCCCCGTCTATTTTACACATTTTACCAGTAAGGTTACACACTGTACTTAGTTTAAGAGAATGCCCAAACTAGGAGCGGGATTCAAACCCGAGTAGCCTGATTCGAAGTCCTTAACCTAAACCACTCAACTACGTATCTCATGCAGAACAGTGTTCACCATAACGTAGTAGTAGTTACGGAAAAGTAGCGATTGAAAAGGATGCAATGGCATGTATTTTCGTTACCTATGTTTATTTGAGCAGAAGTTATGTGATTTTCAGTAAAAGAATCAGCTTCGTTTCGTAAAACTTCAGTTTAATTACTTCTGTCATAGAGCGCTGGAAACTCCTCAAGATACTACATTTTGCCATCTCATAGCCATGCGTGAGAAATACCAAATATGGGCGTAATGTGGAAGTTCTTATGCCAATCCTGGGTGCAAAAAAATCATGTTTACATCGCAATAATTGCTACTCCATAATGTGTTTAATTCGCATTGCGCTTCAATGAGATTATTTACATTGATTTTCTGTTGCGTAGATAGTCCAATCTGCTGAAAATTCAAGTGATGAAGGGGCCACGGTGGCTCTGTTGGTAGAGCGCTCACTTCTGGTCCTAGGGGTAGTGTGACTAATCCCTGCTTATGCCATGTGAGCTTTGTGGTGCACAAACACCGTGTGCGTGGGTTTTCGCGAGGTGCTCTTGTTTCCTCTCACTTTCCTAATTCCACCAATTCATCCCATCATTATCCATCTGCCTAAAGGCCTTAAAATAAATTCAAGGGATGAAATTCGTTTGAAGGTATGTTTCCCCTTGCACTCAAGTCACCCCTTGATTTTGGATTAGATTCTACATTTCACGTAACGGAGTGCGTTTTGGAACAACGTTGATTTAAAAAAAACAGTTCATCTGAACCTATGTGGATTTTATAGGTCTTTTGGGGATTTCCTTGGGTTTTCAAAATAAAATGTGATTAAACGTAAATGTAAAGTTGTGTACAGACCTCAGTACCCCAGTCGATAACAGTTTGTCACAACTGTGGAATCCAGAGGCTTGGAGTGGGTGTGTTATATTTGTTGGAGTGTTAAAAAGTTTAAATTTATACCGTAGTTTCTCGTTATACAAGTACATAACGTGTGAAAATAATATCATAGAGTTCATAATAGCTAGACTTAGCACTCTTCCCCATTTCTGTCTGCGCTAAAACTAAAGGAATTTTGTTCAGAGCACGTGATTTTGAATTCATCCGTTACGTAGCTCTAGCGTAGACGTCATATTCTATTGTGAGGTCTATACCAGAGCTGCCTAGTGGGTGAATTCAAAATCACGTGCTCTGAACAAAACCCCACTAGTTTTAGAGCAGACAGAAATGGAGAAGCGTACTGCTTATCTATTATGAGGTCTATGATATTATATTTCTATCTGGTGTCATGGGCGAAATTAGGAGAGAGACCGTCGGTGGGGGGCACGAGAGAGACACTTTAAAAGCTATCGTTTAAAAATTATGTCAGTTTGTCCACGTCTGGTGCCCTAATAGAAATATTGAGCTTTTCATGCAGAGAACTAAAGTTATTAAGCAGACTTTAAAGAAAAAAAATGTTTTTGTTTGAACATCCTACGGTAAACCAGTCCGTAGATATTGCATTTTCCGCCTGCAAACACAAATACTAGCATGCACCGAAATACAGAAATGGCCGCCATGATCAATCGTTGGGAATAAAAGAATACCCGTTTTGAACTATTCTAAAGAGATATAAACATTAAAAGAAATAATAAAATATTAGGAGAGCTGAAGCAACTATGTTGAACAATCTCAGATCGAGTAAGACACATGGAATTTATGGAAAAGGGTTACTTGATTTAAGTAATTTTTGAATTTATTTATGAACTTTCGGCATCTCAGATTCGGGCCGGGAAAGGGCGGGGATTTGGAAGGTAGTCGGCCAGGACCTAGTTCGTAACTATCATCTTTTCTTTTGCCTGGTATAACTGAAACAAAATACCTAGAAAAAGCTAAGTCAGATGGGTGACCGTTGGGATCCGCTCCCAGAACTTTCCAATCCAATTGCTAAGCTAACATACTACCAACTGAGCTACGTCAGCTCGGTTCAAGCAGTCTTGAAGTTGAAAGTAATCTGTAATCAGATACTAATACTTATTTCGAAAGTATATTTCTGAATTGTTTAATTTTGTCAAGTAATCTTCATTAGCACGAAATATTTTATTGTTGAAAATAAACTTATGGATTATAAATGCCGATAGGAAGTCCGCTAAAACCTATTAATATTGTAATTTCCACGTCGTTTGAACGCGTTTTCTAGGATGTAGATTAGGAAGTCAGTTATCTTTGAATCAGTTGGGAATGAAACACGTGGAGTAAACTATATGAGAATTTCTGTTCTGCGAAACTGAAGTTACTTTCGCAAAAGTGAATTAGGCTACTAAAGTAAAATAAAAACTAAGTAATCTTAACAACAATCAGTTATAAAATCGTAGTCGATAATCGGGTTTAAGGAGCTTGAAGTATTTTGAGCGCGTATTTTCCATCTTTAAAGGTGATATTTATTAGTTTTTATTTGTCGAGCAGTGAAGATCTGCAAACTTGCAAGCTAGTGAGTTTTGTGTTACATTTATTGTAATGTGACATGAGAATGAGAAAATTGCTTCCCATTACTAAGGTTCTTAAGACGAACAGTGTTCTTAAATCGATTAAAAGCATTATACTGAAAAGTGCTGAAACATACAAAAGCGAATTTGGTGAATATTAGAGTGGTTGTATAGATTTTTAGTTGAAGTATTGCAAGGACACAATAGGGCACGTGAAAGTAGAGTATGCTCCCTAGTCTAGCGTTTCGGAAAGTAGTTGTCTTTTTCAATACTTGTTTTGAAGAGAAGTACAGAATTCTTAGAAGCTTGCTTAGTTTTTGAGACGTATTATTTTGGTATTTTTTAGAAAGTCAAATGATTTGTAACCTTTTCACAATAATGATGACTAAGTTTAATTAATAAATTTGCTTCAAATTAGACCAAGGTATATTTTTGGTTAAAAATCAAAGAATATAATACCCTACAATAGTTAATGAATGGGTATGGGTAATTTCCTTTAAATTCTGATGCCTTCCATTCAAGTAAATTTGCAAGTTTCTTCACCGAAAAATGGAACAGGTATTGAAAGATTTATGACTTTAATAAGTCAAGAAGTGTCATTTGAATAATCAAATTTCTGTTTTGCAGTTAAATATGTTCTTTAAAAAGAAAGAAATATAAATTCAATTCATGTTAAGCATTCTTTATTTGTTAGATAATTTATTTTTGTCAAAAGAAACGTTAAAATGAATCTTTTATGAAAAAGTATTTAGATCTTGTAATTTGCCATTTTGATAAGGGATAAGAAAAGTAACTAACTTTAGAATTAAGAAAAATAGATGTTTGAAAATTTTGTTCGGTGTGACAAACGTTGGAGTGACATGAATTCGAACTTTAACAATATTTACTTGAGTTTCATACAAAGTTTTCTATTGCAATAGCATTCTTCAGAATTTCTAATAGAGGCAAATGTGAGTAAGGAAAAGTTTTTGTTTAACGTAGAGAAATACTTAGTGACAGGTTGCTCTCTTTACTAACACTCATTTCTTATGAGAATTTCATGGTTTTTACGAAACTTGCCTTGGTTTGGATAATAGGATTGAAAGTTCAAAAGCGTTCTAAAAAGTTTATTTCCAATATACGGTGCGAAGATGTCTAAAATAATGGAAATAATTTGAAAATAAATGAATATGTTATTGTGAAAAGGGACCCAAATCACATTTATGGAGTTTGGAGAAAAGCGACAAAAACGATCTTCTCTAACAGAGTGAGAATAGCTTTTTGGGCTATCATGCTATTGTTCTGATAGTTGAATCAGGACCATTTGTGATGCAAAATATACGTCTACCCAGAGAGCCTGAAACAAGCAATAACTCAAACCCACTAAAACAGTGACTGAGGTCCTTTTTACAATAATATATTCAAATATAATTTTAAAGAAAATAGGCATCAAGCACTGATAAGTGAGTTGCTTAGACCCGCAGGGTATCTCAGTGTTTTTTTAT
>JAGDQP010005457.1:39388-78171 GCA_022664845.1 Lepisma saccharinum | reverse complement strand
AAGAATGCAATCATTAGTCAGCAAAACCTCAAATAATTTCTTACATAAGAAATGCATCTAAGGAATGGTATTACACTAATACAATTACACTATCGATATCAGATCTGTATCACAATACCATGTATGTAGCTCAGTTGGTTGAGTTTTGTTTTAGCATTCGGAAGGTTCTGGGTTAAAACTACAGTGGCAAGAAATCTTGACTAAGATTTTTCACGGTTTTCCTCAGTTTTGTCAGACGAATGCCGGGATAATATCTAAAATAATAAGGTTGACCCCTTCCTTATATCCCTGTCCGTTCCTTTACTGCCCGTAAACCACTTGACGAACGTTAAGCTCCGTATAAAAATTGCCATGTAATTTAAGTCCACACTTGCTGAAATCTCACAACTCTGCTTCAATGAAACACACTCTCCCTCTTCACAGTCTTCAGGTCCCGGACTCGGCTGAAAAACAACCCTGGAGATGTTTATAGAAGAAAGACTTACTGAACATACTACACCGGGATGGCTGCCTCTATACCTTAACCCTTCTAAGTGATGCTTCCTATGATCTCATAGTATCGCAATACAATTTTCGAAAATAGATTTGTTTGGGTTGTATACCACCCCATTATTTGAATGGTTAAACAAAACTTTTTTTAAAAAACCTCGAATGACTCCTGAAAAATACAAGCCCGATAACCAATATTGAGACGACATTGTCTCCTTTTTTTTTTCTTTTTTTTTCACATAATCTGGTCACCCTAGGTATGCTTACTATGAATTGTACTGAAATATATCACTTCCTCAGAGTTTACTCTTCGAGCACTGATGTTATGTATAATCAGATTGGAGAGAAAAGATGAAAAAAAAAATGGGCTGAGCATCCTTCAATCCACTGAAGTTTCTTTTGATTTCTGTTCTTATATTCCTCGGATGACATCCCAAATTGCTTTTGCTTTTCTCTTCTTTATCTCGTCAATAAATCGTTCAGTGCGTACGGGATCCATTGCTTCCTGACCCACAATAACTGGGTTGGCAACAATGTGGTACGTGTCGACCACACGCCGCTCTTCAATAAACAGAACAATTCCTTCCCATGTAGTTCACGTGATGGATGAAAGGGCTGTAAACAATTCATCTGGATAATTCTAGCACGTGCTGATTCAAGGTCTTTCTAGTAGTTCTGTTGCTTATAAAATTTACGCACCCGAATAGAGAGACAAGAAGGTGATCAGGCTTGCAATTGCAATGCGTCTTTATCATATTGCAGCAATGTTTTTATAGTCATTAGTAAATCTGATAATAATTATGTTTGAACATAATTTGTAAATGTTTTCTAAGCTGCTAAAACACCGATATGTATTTTTCAATCTTGCTTGTTTAAAATATTTACAGCCCGACCCAAAACGATGCCTGCCCGATCAAAACATCAAGCCTGGCTACGGTCCTACTTTTTTTTCACTTAAGTGGGGTCGACGTATCTGATGAGTCTCCTCCACAAAGCTCTGTCCTGAAGTTCTTCCCCTGACAAACCTTTCTCCCCTAGATCCTTCTTAGCACTATCCATCCATTTCCTGTTTGGTCTCTCTCTACCTCTCCTGCTCTCCACTTCCATTGCCATCACTCTTCTGACTACATAGCCATTTGTTCTACTCATTACGTGTACATACAATTGCAGTCTTTTTTCTTGTATCTTCTTAGATATCTGTACAACTTTGGTTGTACCTCTTACTCTCACATTTCTCACTCTGTCTCTTCTTGTTAACCCACACATCCAGCATAGCATTCTCTATTCGGTGACATCATATCTCTTTTTCTTTTGTGCTTTCTTTATTGGACATGCTTCTGCTCCGTATATCATTGCTGGTCTAACCACTGTTTTGTAAATCATCCGTTTATTCTTCACCGTGATCCTGCGGCACAGAGAATGCCGCTTACTTTTTTTCTTTCAAATTCACCATCCCTCTTGTATTCTGTGTGTTATTTCCGAGCCCAAATCGTCATTCCCAGTAAGAGATGAGCCTAAATATTTAAAACTTTTCACTTTATTCAATCGTTCTTCTTGCAAAACCACTTCTCCATCTCTTTCTCTGTTAAACTCAAGATACTCGTTTTTTTTTTCTACTAATCTTCAGACTTCTATCTTCCAGAGACTTCCTCCAACTCTTTCCTTTCCTTTCAAGTTCTGCCCTATTAGTATTGCATAGTACATATCATCGGCAAACATCATACACCAGGGGACTTCAACTCTCACATCCTGAGTTATAACGTCTATGACTACGTTGAAGAGGTACGGGCGTAAATCTGAACCCTGGTGTAACCCAACCATAACAGGGATGCAATCCCACACTACTACATCTTACCTGAGTTCTAGCTCCTGTACACATATCTTGGATTATCCTTACATATTTCTCTGGTACTTCTTTCTCCCTCAAATATCTCCATACTTCCTGACGTGGTACTCTATCGTAGGCCTTCTCCAAATCAATAAGGACCATATGCAATCCTTTTTGCTTTTCCATACTTTCCATTAATATAAAAGTTGCATCCGTTGTACTTTCTCCTGGCATAAATACAAATTGTTCTTCTCCTATTGATATTTCTTTTTGTAATCTTCCTTCTATAATTTTCTCCCAAATTTTCATCGTATGTGACATTAGTTTGATTCCTTTATAGTTTTCACAATCTTGTATTTCTTCCTTCTCCTTAAAAATTGGTACAATAACACTACCCTTCTACTGAGTCGGCATTTGTTCCTGTTCATATAGATTTTTGCATCAGATTCCATACAATATCTATACCTTCTGGTCCCAAACTCTTCCACGCTTTTACTGGTATTAAAAAGAAAAATTAAAATATGATTAAAAATATATATAAATATAAATATACCTATATGAAAGTAACAATGGAAAATTACCTCGGTTTTCAAAATTTCATCATTCTATAAGTGCCCATAAAATTCATTTTATCTTATCATCATTCCATGATGTCGAGATATGAGTTAAATTAACGTTGCAAGACTTGAGGACACCACGAAACATTGTAAACTAAAGAAAAGGATGTAAAAACAAAACTCATAAGTTTACATGGATACTGTGAAAAAATGAGAGACTCAAGCGAGACGCGAAGAACATGGGTCGTTCAGTTAAATGTTCAGCTTCCTATCGACTGGACCAAGTTGCTAGTTATAAATGTTTTGTTCAAACTCTGAAGACATAAACTAAAGTTGCTCCCACAAGTTACTACTAAGACTTACGCCACATTTTAATTACTTTTCGATCCATTGATTCAGAATATTTTGTATTTCTGCGAAAATAAGTAATTAAAATGGCGGCACCTAATATCTGACCAGACTTATGGTTAAGATAAGAAACCATTTTCTCTCTCTGCGCATGTGAGCAAATCAAACTCGAACTGAACGTTGAGAACTTCGAATAACATAAAAGAAAGTCTTCGTTGCTTTTCCAGGATTACTGTCGATATATGCAAATATTGACATTTCTCTGAAATATTACGGAATATATCAAGCAACTTTTACTGATTTTTTTTAACAGCGTGTAGATACTCTGGAGAGTGATGTTCCGAAATAATGAACAGCACCCTTGTAGAGTAGCTTCCACAGAAAATAGGTGCTTATAAACATTTGAAAACAGCTGTTTCCAAAATCTGCCTCTGGAACTTTTAATATAACCGACTACTCTTTACATAACCGAGATTAACAGAGCAGGAAGGAATATTCTCTTTCAGGAATGACAATAAATTCATAATACTTGTTTAAAATATTTGAGTTGAGTTTTATTTTGGAGGAGAGAGAATTTGAGGACCTGCAGATCCCGTTAAATATATATATATTTCTTTGTGTAATTAGTAAAATTTTCGGTGTAATTATGCACTGTTTTATGCACATTCTCTACCTACTTACATTGGACTTCTTCCCCCCTCCGAAGCCTCATATGAAAATCTCATATGAAAAATCTATTTATGTGCATGCATTTGAGTCACATCCGACGAAACAAATCGCCACTTGACGCTCAAAAATAGCTCTTTTTACGCGCTTTATATTAAGTTGCTCTGTAATCATCTCTGGTACAAATCTTGTAATTGATTTTTAACTCACTTCCCATCATCCAATTTCTTTGAAATTTTGTAAACTTGCTTGCTTCCGATGACAATATAATATTCAATCATTAGATATAATCAAGTTAACTGTAATTAATTAAATAAATAAATAATTTGAAATTATCCTTAAATGTACGCAACGCCGCATGTATTGTGTGAAATTTATGTTGCCTATCTCTCAGGGAGTTTAATATTCATCTATTAAACATAAAAAAATAATTTAAAAAGATATTTTTAAAAATCACGCTTTTTTAAGCTGGACTAAAAAGTAAAAAATAATAAATTGAATTAATTTTATGAATCGGAAATAAAAACGTTTGTGCTCTTGCTTACCTTATCATAAATATTAAAATCATAAGATCTTTAAAAAGCGTGTTTTTCTAAAAGTCCTTTTTTTTTTTTTTTTTTTTTCAGACATATTTCCGTGACTGTATCGTTACGTTCTTCTCCCGAAAGGTTTTATTGAATTTTATTTATTTATGCCCTTCAAGTATTTCTGACTCAGGCAGGAATAAGTTAGGGGAAATGCGAGAAGCATTTGGCCAAAGCCTTCATTGAAGGTACCCGACTGCAGGTGTTCGGTCTGAAGCGTTTATCATCTAGTACACTTGTAGGTGTAATGTTAAACGTTCCCTTAAGCTCGTTGTTTAATATCAGCTTTAAAAGTGGTTTTGTCCTATGCACGAAAGACGCAAAACGTAATATGCAAGTAAATACCTCGTATCACATTCTGTTTGCAAAGGTGGAAAAAACAGAAGACTAATAGGATCCGAAAATGACATCGACACAACTACCTCAGATTATAACAAAACATGGAAAAGAGATAAAAAAGAATATGCCCTCTGACCGTGCAGTGAATTACCACTGCCGTGACCAGGATTCGAACCTGGGTTATTGCGGCCACAACGCAATGTCCTAACCACTAGACGATCACGGCTATGACGAGGGACAATAAACGCGCTTCAAGTTGTACGACTTGTAGTAAATACACATTTGGTTTCGTTCTTCGGGTGTCTTCGGATTCCGAAAGCAAGCAACGGAAGCTCACATCTTGCAAGAAAAGGAAATTCAGCAAACTATTCTTACGTTTTGAACAGCGAGGAAACAAGTTATGAGAATACTTAAAGAATATAAAATGTATCATATATTTATTTTCTCCTTCGTGCTTTGCAAACAGAAATGTATCCAACATCATGTTTCCTTCGTGCTTAAATATTTCACACGTGAAGTGACAATATACAGTCCAACGACTTGAGATATTATGAACGAAAAGCGCCTTCAAATCTTACAACTTTGATTGCTGACTTACATTAGAAATAACATTTTCCTTTCCTATGTAACATGTTCTTCAGTTTTGTTATGTTGAGTTTCATACCCATTGTAATGTTATTGTTAGGATCCGGATTTTTTAAGATTTTATAAATATCGTTTTATGCTTTATAAAAAGTTGATTTAGACCAGATTAGGGTTTTATTTTTTCTAACTAACTAACTCTATGGCTTATGGAACTCGCAAGTTCATCGCCGCAGTAACAAACGTTCGCCATTGGATTCTATCCTGGGCAGTATCAAGCCAGTTTTCATCACGAACACCTACTTCTCGAAGATCTCTTCTAATATTGTCCTCCCAACGACGTCTCGGTCTTCCCAATGGCCTCTTTCCATCGGGCCTTCCAACCAGGATAGAATATAATCTTCGTTTTTCCCCCATCCGAGCTACATGCCCTGCCCACCTTAGTCGTCTCGATTTCATTATTTTTACAACATCTGGTGAATCGTACAGTCCGTGGAGTTCTTCATTATGCAGTCTCCTCCACTCTCCAGTCATCTCGTACCGTTTCGGCCCATATATCTTTCTCAAAACCTTATTTTCAAATACACGTAATTTATGTTCATCTGCTAGGGTCGTACTCCAACTTTCGCAACCGTAAAGTATTACCGGCAGAATAACCGTTCTGTATATTTTTAATTTCAATTTCCTTGATATTAATCGCGATGTTAGAAGTTTTTGGACTGAATAGAAACATGCGTTCCCCGATACTAAGCGACTTTTTATTTCTTCAGTGACCTCATTTTTGCTTGTTACGTATGCTCCCAAGTATTTAAATTTGTTTACTTTCTCTATTACCTCATCCCTAATTCTTATGTTTTTAATTCCTTCATTCCCTTTATTTCTGCTTGTTATCATGTATTTTGTTTTATCTATGTTTACCTGTAGACCTATCTCATCGCACGCTTCGACTAAGACATCGGTGTTGCTTTGTAGTGCATCTATATCGTCCCCTATTAAATCTACATCATCCGCGTATACAAACAGTTGATTCAAACCATTCAATGATAGTCCCTTTTTGTCCCCTTTAATTTTTAAAATCGCATATTCTAACGCGAAGTTAAACAGTAGTGGTGACAAGGCATCGCCTTGTTTCAATCCGTTGCGAATCTTGAAACTATCTGACATATTATTACCTATCCGTACTCTGCTTATGGGGTCGCTGAGACACATCTTCACTAGTTGAACCAATTTTTTCGGAATTCCAAATCGTATCAGGATACTGTATAACTTTTTCCTTTTGATAGAATCATATGCTTTCTTAAAATCAATGAATAGCTGATGAACCGTCCCATTGTATTCCCATTTCTTCTCCAAAATTTGTCTCAAAGCAAAAATCTGGTCCAACGTGGATCTATTTCTTCTAAATCCACATTGGTGATCTCCAATTATTTCATCTACGTATACATTTAGGCGTGTTAACAGAATATTACTTAATACCTTGTAACAGGTTGGAAGTAACGAGATTCCGCGGTAATTATTGCATTCCGACTTATCGCCTTTTTTGTAAATCGGAACAATTATTGATGTTTTCCATTCCTTTGGGAGCTCCTCCTTTCTCCATATAGCACTTATCAATTTATGTAGTTCCTTGATTAGTGCCGTTCCTCCTGTTTTAATTAATTCGGCTGGAATATTGTCTATTCCTGGTGATTTGAAATTTTTCAATGATTTTATTTTTTCTAGCAAACATAAATTAAAATGAAACAAGTTGCAAGCAAATCTCCAAACACACTTTCCTTGTTATGTTAGCGATTTACTGAACATAAAGTAAAAGTTTCTTATTTTTTTAATTATTCAAAGTTCCTATTTCCTCAATATTAGATTACCATACAAAACAAAATCTTGGAGAAACAATAAAAATAGCCCGCTATCTCTCTTCTAATCATGAACTCCACCGCCTTTTCTTTTCACATTAAATCTTACACCATAATTTAATTGAATTTTATTGAATGAGGACGTCATCCTCATTTTGCAGTGTTTTCCCGGAAAGGTGGTTTCGCAGGCTGCGAAAAAGGCAGTAGTCTGTTGGTGCAAGATCTATTGAAAACGCAGGATTGAGGAATTTCTCCCAGCCACATTCCTCGATCTAAGTAAAGATTCTTCTTGTCGTGTATGAGCGCACGTTATCACCAGGGATGAGCACACCCTTGTGATTATCCAGAGCAGGACGTTTCTCCAACAATGCAGTCCGTAGGCGTTCAAGCTGCTGACAGTACACAGTAAAATATAGCTGTGTTAATTCAACACAATGCGGTGTCCCAGCGTGACTACCACTTTTGTGTGTTAATTCAACACAACACACGGTGTTGATTTCGGTACTGAGAGAAAAAAAAGTTTCGGCCGTAGCTAGATTTGAACATGGGTTGCTTAGTTAGAAGTCGAGCGTCTTACCGACTTCGCTAAATCGTCAGATAGGTAGGTCACTAGATTCAAACAATATAGAGGATAAAAAAAATCTTGCTGAGCCTCAAACACAAACAAAGTTACTCTCACGCCTTATGCCATGGTTTAATCACTTTTCCATTGGTCAATTAGGGATCACAATCACCATTTATTGAGAATATGTTCCATTTCTTTTAAAGCAAGCAAGCATTTGACATGTTGTTACGATAAGAAAGCAGTAATGCTGCTGAAGTGTTTGGCTGTCGCCATCTTGCTTGCTTTCATCGAAATATAATATTCTCAATGAATGGGAGTTCTGGTTCTCAGTTGACAAATAGGAAGTGATTAAACCATGGGATAAGTCGTACAAGTAACTTATTTAGTTTTGGGGATTCAGTAACATATATTTGAGCCCATACACTGTTTAAATCTAGTGTGTAGTCGTTTAATTCAAATGTTGTTCATTAAATATCGTTTGCATCTACTGCATTTTCTGTCTGGCGGTTTAGCTAAGTCGGTAAGACGGTCGACTTCTAACTGAGCAACCCATATTCAAATCTCGCTGAAGCCGTAACTTTTTTTTTTCCCCAGTACCGAAATCAACACCGTGTTTTGTGTTGATTTAACACACAAAAAGTGGTAGTAACGCTGGGACACCGCATTGTGTTGAATTAACACAGCTATTTTTTGCAGTGTAGATATCTGCCTTGATGGTCCTATTACATGGCAAGAACTCAAAATTAATTATCACACGGATATCCCACCAAATACTCAACATCACTTTGCTGGGGTTTGGTACAGTTCCTGCCCCCTCCCCTCCTTTAGGCAAGCAATTAACACAGAGAGAGAGAGGAGGAGGAGAGAAAGTTTGTTGTAGTGTTGAAGTTTCTCAGTACAAACTGAACATGATCATGAAATATGATTTATCGGCGCAGTGTAATCAAAGACACTTGGTTTAGGTCCGTTTTCAAATCACATTAAATGTAATGTAAATTCTAGCGACCCACGATAAAGCTAAACAAATCACCATGTAAAGATCGCGCGAGCGACTGCCCAATTCCAGATAAAGCTAACCCGGTAGACGGGTCCACTGGGTTCTCTACTGCTAGAATGACTGTTGGCTGGCCTGATTGAATGGCGTGAAAGGTGATCTACGATTGATTCCGCCAAATCAGATCCAGCAAGCACGACGTCGCCTTCTGTATATGATATTTCACAGTGTTGGGCGTAGCTTCGAGTCCGGACCTCCCATTCACACTAGCTAAATAGCTAACAGATTCTCATATTTGAGGATGTCACCCTTACGTCTGTTGTCACGTTGGTGAGTTACGAGTATCTCTGTATCATCCTCCCATGTATGCATATACGGGTTCTCTGTGTGACTGCACTTTACCGTGCTTGTCCCCTATCTAGGACATTTTTTTTAATGTTTTCGTATGTGACCGGGTATATACAATTTGTATACATTATTCATGCACCTCCTGTCAGGGGTTTACTAAAAAAAACAATAGGCCTTAATCTGTTATGTGTATTTTTTTTCCTAAGTAGGTTCCTATGGACTCAATCAAAGATTGCTGTACGAGTTTATCAGTTTCCCTTTAAACTCTAGTTTCAGATAATTTTGTTCCCTTGATTGGTCCTAGAATTTATATTCTTTTCCAATTAATTCCCTTAATTTTTTAATATTTTAATTTTGAGGTCATCCTTCGGCTTCTGTCTCAACTCTCTGCCCCTTGAACATAAATTGCTGCTTCCTCATTTTTATTTTTGATATTGAGGGTGGCTTATTACTCTGTCGGTTTCTTTAATGGTGTCCAACTATTTTCAATGGATTAACTTAATGGTTTTCATCTAATATTTTCTCCACTTGTCTTCTCCTGAGTACGCTCCTAGTTTTTGGTCAACAAAACAACCGTTTTGATGTTTGTCAGTGATAGTTTTTTTCTTTTCTGCTTATGTGTTTTGGCATACTGTTCTATTGTTGGTTTCTTTCATGGTTGAATCTTGTACATCGTCAGTTATTTTGTGAGAAGGCTGATTGTGTTAGGTACTGTTTCAAATTCATAGGTCTCTTGTATGAGATTAGCGGTGGGTCTTGTGGCATCCGCACCCACCAGCTCTGGTGCTTTGTTCAGCTCAGCCAAATTGACTAGTGGCTTGACGAACTTGGTTGGTGCTTTGGTGAAGTGAATCAAATTCAAGTCAGGTCTCATTAATAATGGAAGTATCGGAGTGGACACCGCAAATGAAAAATGCATTTTATAGAGTAGTTCAGTAAAGAAACCCTTGTTTTTTATTTATTTATTTGTTTTTACAGAAAGGAAAAAAAAATATACGCTTTGAAAAAATGAAAGTAGAACACAATTTTCTGCCTGAATTCGAAACAGTAATGGTATTTATACTCGAGAATTTTTCAACGCTTCACACAATTCATTAATATACTGTCGAGCGAGCGAAAGTGGGTTATGCAAAGTCAGGTTGAATTACTACTTTTCTTAACATGGGATAAACATCCCGCGTTTCAAAACAAAAATATTGCGCCCTGTCTAATGCCTTTATAACACTTCGAGAGCATAAAAAATTATTATTCTTTTGAGTTCAGGCATTAAATTGTGTCCTACTATCACTTTTTCAAGATGTATAACTTCTTCCTTTCTGCAAGAAACAAGGGTTTCTTTACTAATATTTACGTTACATTAATTATTCTATAAAATATACTGCATACATTTTTCATTTGCGAATGACCACTCGGATACTTCCCTTGTAAGTGTGCTCTATCTCGTATTCCTTTCCTAATTTGTAGTGCTTATATATATATAAGCTCCTGCGTAGCCTAGTCGGTAGCGCGCTCGACTTCAATGCGAGCGGTCCCGGGTTCGATTCCCGATGGGGCTCAAATATTTCGGTGTTGACCCAGCAACGTGAGGACAATTGGGGAGCTGCTGTGAATAAAAGACAGTGGCGATCACAGTGAGAGCTTCGGCTCTCCTCTCCCAACCCGTCTGATCAGTGTGGGAGCAGTAGACCAACTCCTCCCTTCGGGGAGAGGCCTCATCCACTAGTGGATTGAATATGGCTGTGATTTATTATATATATATATAAAGTCATGCCAAATAAGGCCATCCTAAAACAATATTTATTGAACGAGGCCCCTGGACCTCTAAAGGGCCCAATACCGTAGTGTTTTTTTGCAAAACAAGGAATAAAAATATCCACGTTTCCACGTTTTAAGGTTCGAGTAGTTATGAAAAGCTTTATTTATTTATTCAAAAAACATAAGACAGCAGGCAATATGCCTAATTACAGTGCTTGCGTGTACATAATAGTAATTATAGATACAAAGTTGTGCATTGGTACGAAATTTAGCCGTGTCAAATGTGGCCCTTCTTGGCCGTCAAGCGTTTTTGGCCGTTTTCAAACTAAAATTTTCGCGGGCTCCGGGGCCCGACTAGATGTTTTTTGATCTGGCTGTGTTTCGGCGAACAAACATAACATAACATTCTATAACTTTTGCACGGTAGTCAAACACAACTTTTTAACAATTTTTTTTCGTGGGGGTGGGTGGGTCTGAAACGGACAGTTTTTTTTATTATTATTTAGTTTGAGTTTGAGTAGCGTGCATGCAGAATGTTACGTTATGTTTGTTCACCTAAACACAGCCGGATCAAAAAATATCTAGCCTGGCCCCGGAGCCCGCGAAAAAATTTACCTTGAAAACGGCCAAAAACCCTTGACGGTCAAGAAGTGCCACATTTGACACGGCTAAATTTCGTACCAATGCACAACTTTTCATAATTACTCGAACCCCAACATGTGGAAACTGGTATAATATTTTTATTCCTTCTTTTGCGAAAAACAATTGGACTCTTTAGGGATCCAGGGGCACGGTTACAAATTGTTTTAGGACGGCCATATTTGGCATGGCTTTATTTGGTACCAATACACAACTTTTGATGACAACTCGAACTCCAATATCTGAAGAAGAAAAAAATCGACCCACCCTATTGCGCAGTGTTCTGAAGTATTCTTCCAGGTTACCTCTCAAACTATAGTTTGGCCAAGTGGAACCAGCTTCGCTCATGATGAGTCGACCTCGCTATTTCGCTTCTTTCTTCACTGTTTCCTTCTTGTCCAACTTCCATGTTCTGTACATACGTAGTTCAAGGCGTCGTTCACATCAAGGAGGTCCATGGAGAATTTGGCTTCAAGTGTGTCCAAATTGTACTAAAAGTACAGATTTTACATGATCGCTTCATAAGCAAGGTTTGGTTTTGTAGATAAAAGTTCAATTATATAGAACCACCCTTAGCAGTAATACCAATTCCCATGAGGAAAACTCGGTGGGCCGCCGGTGGCCCACCAATCATGAAGGCGGGCCACCGGAGGCCCGCCGAATTTTCCTCATGGAGATGGTATGAAGAATTCCACATTTTCTAAAACTGTTCAGGATAACTATAACCTCCAACTCGCTAACGCAGGATAGTAAGACCACAACTATTTCGAACAACTGTTCTCTTCTGCCAGGACTTCAAGTATTCTTATCCCTTACAGTCTCGGTGATAAATGAAATACAAGTTGGCCGTAAATGTTTGTCAGTTAAGAGCCTGTTGAGGTTATTCGTAATTCTGTATTACAGAAACTAGGGCACTTATATATTTTGTAAAATGCAATAGGAATAAGATTTTATGTTACTTTTATTCACATATATTTCTTGAAAATAATTCGTGTAGTGGGTCTCAGTGCCAGTTTTCTCTCAAAGTGAACTAAAACGTCTGTGGTATACGTATTACGCAATTGCCCATAACTTTTAGTGATCCATGTAAATGCATATTATTGTTATGAAAATTAATAGTTTATGACTGGCGTCATTTTCCACCGGGCCATAAATAATGATTATTAATTCTAGTTTAATTTGATATAACGTAAACATGTAATATTGTTGTGTTCCTGCCTGCCAGAAATAGTTTATTCAATTCAATTAAACTGAATTTATGACTTCTAAGGCTCTGGCCGGGATAGGGGAGGGGGAAAGGATTCGGGAATGTGTCAGCCCGGGTCTATATTGAAGGTGTCAGTCACCTCGGCATTTGCCTGGTGTGACTGAGGAAAATCACTTGGAAAATCTGTCAGAATGATAAATAGTTTATAATGAACGTCACCAGCAGTGGCGCAAAGGGGAGGGGGCCCAGCTGCTCTAACAGTTCGACAATATATTAAAAAAAAGCGGAAAAAATCCCAAAATTCAAATTTAGAAAATAAGCTGGAAAACCATCTTATGTTGTAGTAAAATGTCCAATAGACACTAAACTTTTTTGTTTGTAATTCTGAAACGTATAATCATTAGAGCATGACCGCTTAAATTTGCCAATTATTTCAACATTTTCGGAACGCGGTTATATATATTTTCTGTTTGTAGTAGAAATTGAGGCAAATAATTATAACAATTCTAATTGCCTGTGATTTGCATAAAAAACGAACTTTTCTTTTTCAACCTGACAAATTTTTATTTCGGCACTTAGCAAATTTGGAGGGTTTTTTTTCTTTTATATATAGTTTTCGACGGCCCCGTTTACCCCCACCAGCTTTGGCGCCCAAGGCAGGTGCCTCACGTTCGCTAAGGGACTGATAGTAGGTTTTTTAGTTCGACTACAGCGTAATCATATTTTTAATGTAGTTGAGAGCACTGTCCTAACATTTTTGAAATATATTTACATCAAAAAACTACATTTACCAAATACATCAAGACAAACAAACAAACAAGAAAAGCTAAGCGAGCCATGCTCTGATTTTTCGTTAATAGAAAGTTTAGAATGAATACCTTCAGGGTATCCAACATTTAGCTGCCACTGGCTGCAATCTTCCACAAGGAAGTACAACACATTGTTAAGGAACATTAGAACCTATTGTCGGTTTATATCTTTAGCACATTAGAGTGAACATGCGTTATTTATAACTTTCGTGAGTCATCCACGAGCCCCCGAATAAAACCTGCAAGAAACACTGTTTTGTACCTGGGGACACCTCATTAACCCATTTAATTTACCTCATGAAAGCCGACCTTATTAAGAAATCTGCTGTGATATAAGCAACTCATTAAACAACAACCTGTTTTGAGCGTTCTCGTTAAGATGAAACATGCTACAGTTGCTCACAATGTTGTTCGTACATATGATTTATGAACAGTAAAATAACGGAAATATTACAATAAGCAGCAATGCATTATGTAATTTCCTAATATGCACTTACAACAAGAATAGGGGTTTATTTACAAACGTTTGTTTACCCACAAACTTTATTGGAAGTAAAGAAAAAAACATACATTGTAAGAAAAACGTTGTACTTCGATGTCACATTTCTGTTCGTACACTTGCAATAACAACAGAAAACAGACATAAAAATGACAAAATTGGGCAACTTAATAACCGGCTGCATAACCCTTGGACTTAATAACAGCTTGGCATCTTCTGTGCATAGAACTGACTAGTTTCTTGCATGTGTCTGGACTGATTCTCTCTCCCACTCTAAAGCTACGGCTCTCTTCAGATCTTTGGTCTCTCAATTGTGTTTATGGACACGTTTCTTTAAAAATGGCCATAGATGCTCAATAGGATTCAGATCCGGACTTTGAGCAAGTGTTTTCAACTGTTTGGGAATGTTCCAAATTATCCACTCTGTTGATGTCAGCAGTATGTTTACTGTCGTTATCCTGTTCAAAGGTGAATACGTTATTTTTCAGTATATTATTGTAGATATGTTGGTCCATGATATCATTAATGACTTGCATTGTTCCAGCTCCCTTAACCGACGTACAGCCTCAGATCATAATGGATCCCCCACCATGTTTGACCGTAGGTGTTGTATTGGCAACATTATCCTGCGAATTCGCCTTTCTCCACATTCTGGTGACACCGTCTGAACCATATAAGTTTATTTTGGTTTCATCGGACCAAATAACATTGTCCCTAAACTCCTGATCCTTATTTAAATACTCTTTTGCAAATCTGATTCTTTCGATGCGCTTTTTTTTTTTTTTTTTTTTTGCTGATGAATGTTTTTTTTTTTTCGTGCTATTCTGCCATGAAATCCATGTTTGTGCAAAACTCGTCGGATGGTCTCGTTGCACATTAGCTTCCCTGTTGCTTCTTCTATTTCTGGACGTAGTTTTGGAACATTTGAGTTTCTTCTAATATTGTGAATCACTAGACGTTCTTCTCTAGCATTTAGTTTCCGTTCTTTTGTCTTTCGTGTCAAATTTTTCGTTGAACCACTGTATCTACATTTGTTAATAATATACTGCACTGTGGAGTGCTTCTTGTTCACTAACTGGTTAATTTTTCTCATGGAAAATCCTTTTAAGGTCAGATTGACTATTGTCTCTTTAAGATCCGCACTCAGTTCCTTTCTTTTCCCCATCTTGGCTCAAACAAATGGAAGGAATGAGGAAACACGACAATAGCGAGGCTCTGGTAAAGTAGGTATTACTCGTGTCATCGCGTTAACTGATTGCTGGGCAGACATACGCCTGAACGAGTGCAGTGTACGAACAAGAAAGTGGCATGAATTTAGTGCGTTTTGACTATTCCCATCTGTTTCACCTTTTGTTTTTTTGAATGAAATCGATTTTAATGCTCCTCGGCACTCTTTCACATACTTAAGTTTATTACTTATGAAGCATGCTAACATGTTCCATACTATGTGGTAAATTAAGTCTTCCATTACAACATTTGCTCTGTACGAACAGTATTCTGAGAATCTGTATATCGCGTATACTACGTGAATGTGAAGCCCCTGACCGCAGGACTTTCTTTCCAGAACTGTCTTGAGAGTTGCAGGGCTGGGAAGAGCCTACTTGAAAACACTTCCGGTACGGCACAGAACTTGTGGCGGTTGGGTTTGTTTCGAAAGCGAGTAGAATTGTTGAATATGAACAATTGTCCGGTACGGACACGCTGCGCGATACTAAGATACCTTTGCAGTAAAAATATTTGATTAAGGAGCACTTTAATATTTAATATCGTTAGTGATTTTATTACTAACTCTATTTTTACTTAAGTGAGATTCAACTAGGTTGTATGGAATGCTTTCTTGAGAAATGAAACAAATATTTATAATTTTGGCGTTGATTACAAAATAATATCTTGAACTTCTTTATTCTCTAGATTCATACACACTGAAGATGCATTCCTTTCTGAATGCTTGTATGTAGTTTGATGGATATGAATACTATTAATATATTATGAATACTATTAATATATTACTTCTCTTGCACTCAGTCTTTAATAATCTTCGCAATATATTTATTGAACACCTCTTTTCAGCTCAAAATAACGCACTCTGTTCACTAATAAAGCGATATACGGTTAGTATAATATGCTTGTCACTTGTATGAATTCTCATGTATATCACACAGTTCCTTTTATGACAAATACTTGCTAGTATGTGTTCTCATACAAGTGTGTGGGAGATAATTTAAATATTGATAGAGATACAATTGAAGATTAAAGGATGAAATAGAAATTTTAAATGAAGATGAAATGGATGTTACGATCGTAATATATATAACTATATAGAGAACACTGATTTTTGAAGAACTAACCTATTCTCTTTGGAATAGTCAATTTCAGAGAAAGTTCTACCTGTATGAAACGTAATAAGGTTTTTCTCGTAACTGTATCTTGTAATGGCTTCTCACATGAACGGTACTTATTCATTAAGTTCGGACTGTATTAGATGTCTTCCTGCGGATATCTCTATCGTACAACTTTCTGTCCTATCACTAATTTATAATGCAATCATTCTAGATCAGTCTGGATTCACTGCTCACGACACGTAGTCCAATTACTCAACACTGTCAAAATAATACTCTCTTTAACACTTTTTGATAGTAATGGCATACACTCTTACTGTTCAATCTGAAGTCTATTCCTACTACAACTTCTAAATACTTAACTGCTGCGATGAACTTTAGCTTACTAATTTTAAACTTCTTCTCTTTGTAAATTACTTCTTTAATAAAAGCAAACTGAACGTTTTTATTTTATCATAAATTCAGTTCTTGCATATGTATCCTATCCCGGTCTATCGGATGGTTCTTATACATATGTCACCTATCACAGTCTATCGGATAGTATAATGTTTCTAGTGGTCTTAAATCCCAATACAATGAAGATGAGAACTTAGACACTGACTATCGAAATCCCTACTTAATGGGCCTCCAAACATATGCTGACGGCACTCTCCCGCTTCCTCGGTTCGGACGTAATATCTCTATCATACGATAAGAACCCTGCCGTTGACATGCCCAAACACTCCAACGATTTATCGACGCTGAGGGGGCTACAGTCAACACACAAGCATCAATTCAGTACTGCCTGCCAAGCCCCCCAAAATACGTATAAAAGCTAACAACGAGCTTCAACAAATACCTTGGTCCTTCTGTTGTCTTGAGCACCAAGTCTCTGGTATCATTCAATTACCTCCTTAACTTTCATCGTCTGCTGCATCTGTAGGTATATTGTTGATTTCACTTTACATTCTGTGGTTTCAGATACTTCCAGAACAGTTTTATGTAGTTCCATGCCATTTCTTTCTTAATTTATACTCAAAAATCTAAAAGACAATCCTTGCGTCTTCTTTACTTTTGCAACGCAAAACTGAGTACCACCTGTGGAGCAATTTTGTACTATTCGCTTTCCAGACTTAATATATTTTTGATGGTAGCTAGTTATTTGCCAAAATTTGTACTGTTGCGATTTGTTATGATAGAGAATAAGGCTTTTTTTTCTCCCCTCTCCTCTCCGAACCCGTCAGGTCAGCGTGGGAAAAGTAGATCAACTCCTCCCTTCGGGGAGAGGCCTCATCCACTAGTGGATTAGGTCAAAATGCCCGGGTTTGGACTGTAAACTGCCAGGACACCGACGCGGCGACTCGAACGGATGTATACATGACGGTGTGAGTCACTTGCAGGAGAGGACAAATTAGAGGAATTGCAGAATGAACTCAAGAGGATTAAGTGGGACACCATAGGACTATCCGATGCGTGGAGGAAGAATGAAGAACAGTTGGAACTACCGTCGGGGCACACATTCTACTCTAAAGGAATAGAAAATGGAAAACCGACAGGCGTTGGCTTTATGATTAATAAAGACCTGAAGTCACGGATCACAGAAATTGAGGAATTTCAGATAGAATCGCAGACAATAATAAATCTGTAGTAATATAATAAAGATAAACAACAGATACAGTATGGAAATTATACAAGTGTATGCTCCAACAACATGACATCCGCAGAAGGAAATCGAAGACCTATACAAGGAGATACAGAAGATTTTGGATATAGCAAATCGCATTACAAAATTGTAATGGGAGACTTCAATGCGAAAGTAGGAACCAAGCAGAGCAGTGACACGAAAGTGGGAAACTTTGGATTTGGCAAAAGAAACAAGAGAGAAGAGAAGTTAGTGGAATTCTCAGAAGCTAACCCACTGTTCATTTCCAGTACATTTTTCAAGACACCGTCCCAGAGGAAGTAGACATGGCAAGGCCAATGGGACCAAAAACGAAATAGACTACGTTCTATTGAATAACATGGCAATTCTGCAAGATGTGTCTGTTTTGAACAGTTTCAAAGTCTCGAGTGATCATAGGATGGTGAGATGTAAGCTGAAACTAAATACTAGACTTGAGAGAAAGAAGCTTATCAGATGAAAACAGCCACTTTTAGATCTGGAAATTCTAGAGAAAACAGAGACATTTGAGATAGGACTAAGCAACAGATTCAGCGCCTTGGAAGAGTCAGAGGATGAAGAAGACATCAATAGGAGAAATAAAATACTGACCGAGATAATAAGAGAGACACCCAAGGAAATAGCAGGTATCAGAAAGAAAAGAGAGAGCAAAATCTCAGAAGAAACTAAACTCTTGATGAAGAAAAGAAGGGAAATGAAAGAAGAGGAAAATTACAAGGATTGAATACATAGAACTAAATAAAACCGTAAGGAAAAAAATAAGAGAGGATGTACGAAGATATAAGAAAAATATTGTTAGAAATATAATTGAGGAGAACAAGAGCCCGAAGAAAACCAAACAGCAGCTCATGATAGGAAAAAAATAAATAATTGCAGTTAAGAGACCAGACGGGATTATGACACGAAATAAGGAAGAAATTATAAAAATATTTGAAAATTTCTACAGAGGATTGTAGTACTCCGAAGAAGAGCTAGGAAATGAAGACTCAGTAGAAAATAATGTAGATGTCCCAAATGTAATGAAAGAAGTGGATAAAGTACTTTGAGGGATGAAAAACGGAAAGTCACCAGGAGAAGATGAACTCACAGCAGAGATGTTTAAATGGGGAGGTGAAAACATGAAAGAGGAACTTGCGAAATTATTCTCAATGTGCCTGAGGAGAAGAGAAATACCCAGAAGTTGGAATAATGCTGTTATAATTTTGATGTACAAGAAAGGGGACAAAGAACGCGTCGAAAACTACAGACTATAGTTTACTGTCAGTTCTATACAAAATGTTCACCAAAGTTATTTTGAATCGTATTGAACGGTACTTGGATTTTAACCAGGAAAGAGAACAAGCCGGATTTCGTCGTGGATTTAGCACAATGGACCACATACAAACATTGAATGAAGTTATGGAAAGGACTAATGAATATGAACTTCCACTATGTTTGGGATTCATAGATTTCGAAAAAGCTTTCGATTCGATCTCCTTGTCAGCAGTACTTAAATCACTTGAACATCAAGGCATCGAAAATGCGTACATCAAGCTACTGCGAAACATTTATTCCACTGCCATATCCATAGAGTTATAAAACTCCACTAGAAGCAGGGTTGGCGCCACCGTCTACGTGTGTTCTAATTCGCAGCGTAGTGCAAATTGAACATTCAACTGTTTAACTGTTTGGTTGGCACGAAGGAAACAGCGAACCGTGCGCTGCCTGGTATTATATCATTTGTATGTGCCACGCACGATCTTCTTGTGAAGAAAAACAATTGAAAATTCGCATTCGAGTTCACCTTAGTTAAGTTCAACACGTAAGATACAAACAATTCCTAATTAAATTGATCAGTATAAGGTATAATTTAATATAAAAATCACATATAAAACGTTCTTGATAACTATTATTTTTGTTCTCAGAAAAGATTTTTTGATATTTTTTTAAATTTTATTAATAACCTTTAGGCATCTAAGTCTCCGGTGAGGGGAGGGGAGGGGAAAGGATTCGGGAAGATGTTGGCCAGGGCCTATGTTCAAGATGGCATCCCCGTTTTTATTTGTTAAATATAATGTTGATACTTAGAGGAATAACTTATTTTAAAAAAAACATTCGAGATATATTTAAAAATATTATTCAGCATTGAGAATTCAACGCAAGTGACATGAATATTACACACACAAAATACTAATGCTATAATTTATACAACCAACGGGTTACCTGCATAAATTTACAAAGAAAATTACAAATTGAAAATAGGGTATGGGCACCGGTCGTCGGATATACACTAGTAGTCGGCAATTTTCACATAAATATCATTGAAACAAGACGTATGTCATTAAAATGAACATAAAAGTATCTCTAGTTTTCGGACAGCTTTAACTTGATATTTAAGTTCTACCATCTATCGAAAGTGACCTTATATAGATTAAAAAAAAAAAAAAACTGGCTTCCCTGGTTAGTTTAGAGATGCCGGAAAAGTTATTTGCGAATGAAGAAGACTATCTTTAAATTTATTCTAAAAGTTTTTGTCTTAAAACTAAAAACGACGTTGTTTGTTCTAACTTTTCAAATGTTCTGTTTTGACTTTATATATCATAAACAATGCGAATAGTCATGCCTATTAAGCATATTACTGTGTCCGACTTCAGGTGTATAAGGTATATAGAATTCACGAGTTTTCCTCTTACCGACCAGGGTGACCGATAAGAAGCGTTTCTAGACTATTTTTGTTGCGATGTTAAATTTGTCTCTATTGTTCTTAATAGTGTAATCAGGGTGTTTCTGGTTCGATTCCCAGCGATGACACAAGTGGTTCGGAATCCACATTAAACTGTAGGTCCCGTCTTTAGGACGTCATCTTCATGCGATGGAAGGCAATGGAAAATCACCATCGGTTCACCTAGCTCTGGGATCTTCAGGTCAAGAGCTACCTTCGGGCACAGCACTCATCATCATCATCATTGTTCCTAATAATTTAACAAATCTTTTCAACAGCACATTTCTTACCGAGCCGCCGTGGCTCAGTGGTAGAGCGTTGGTATAGCATTCGGGACGTCATGAGTTCGATTCCAGCGGCCGACCATCCTGACTGACAAGGGAAGTAACAATGAGCTCATATCGAAACCTACCGTAAAATTTAACGCAGAGGAAGCAAGTCCCACAGGAAGACCATACACAAAAAATCAGCTGCTCTTTTGAACTGGAAATACCCGAAATGGCATGTTGAAATGTCGCTCACCACTGTCGGCAAGTGCACAATAATAAGTGCATTACCACCCCTTGTAAACTGCATGTTTATGAGAAAAAGTAAATAACAACAACGTGGGTACATACTAGACCTAGGAGGAAGTCGTATAGTAGGGTGGACCTTGATGGCGGCCATCTTGAAATCCTCCATCTTGAATCAGACAAATTTTGTAACTAGAAAGCATAGCGTGCGACAACTCATTTTAATAGCAAATGTTCTCACCAATCCAATGGTATGCCTATTTTTGCTCTATCGTTAACCAGTACGAAGTTAGGACTGTAGTGATTGTGTACCAAACGTCAATACGTCGCTCTTTTAAATGGGTAACATGCTAATTTACACCGCATGTGTTAACAGTCCAGTTAGCACTTTGCTGAAGGTTGGGCGTGACTTGGAACGCAAAATGGCTAACAATAAATGTGAATGGAGAACATATTGAACAATCCCTTGAAGCGTTCGTTATTGTTGTTTTCGTATCTCTTTTGTTTAGTGCACATTAAAAATATGTCTAACTTCGTACTGGTTAACGATAGAGCAAAATTAGGCATACCATTGGATTGGTGAGAACATTTGCTATTAAAATGAGGTGTCGCACGCTATGCTTTCTAGTTACAAAATTTGTGTCTGATTCAAGATGGCGGAATTTAATATGGTCGCCGTCACGTTCCCCCTTATCATAGACTTTCCTCTCGACTTCATATATATCCACCATGTTGTTATTGACTTATTATCATTAACACGCAGTTTAGAAGGCGTCGTATTGTAAGAGACTTGTGCACAACGCAAACATAAACAATTAATATACCTGTAACATTTTATCACCTGCGCATATCTTAAAACTAACGTCACCATTGTTTTTCTGATTAAATTCTAGTCCAAAATCATGTATCACATTACCCTATTCCTATTTTTTTTAATGATCTGAATTCAAGATGGCGGATGTCAAGATGGCCGCCGTCAAGGTCCACCCTATCATACGACTTCCTCTTATATACCCACGTTGTTGTTATTCACTTTTTCTCATTAACATGCAGTTTACAAGGGGTGGTAATGCACTTATTATTGTGCACTTGCAGACAGTGGTGAGCGACATTTCAACATGCCATTTCGGGTATTTCCAGTTCAAAAGAGCAACTGATTTTTTGTGTATGATCTTTCTCTGGGACTTCCTTTCTCTGCGTAATTTTTTTTTTACTGTAGGTTTCGATATGAGCTCAGTTACTTCCCTTGTGAGGGTTCTTTTAGATTTCTTGCTCAGGCACACCAGGCAATGCAGGGATGGAACCTTCAACAAAGAACCTGGCCGACATCTTCCCGAATCATTTTCCCTCCCGTATCCCGACCTGAGCCTTAGGTGCCTAAAGCCATCAATAAAATTCAACAGCACATTATGGGCTTAGAACTATTTAAATTTTAAATAGACAGATATATTTTTTCTACACGAATATAACCACTTTAATTCCAATAGGCCTAAATGAAAACGATCCATTATTTCTGAATGTAAGAATACTTATTTTTATGTATATTTCTCTTTATAACTATGGGACAGTTTTATAACTATAGATCTAAAACGATAAAATACCTTCGCATCAAATAATTCTAATCAAAGATTTGTGTTTTCTTTTATATTTCTAGCAGACATAAACTACACGAAAGAACGTCTTACATAATAAAACATTTTTCAAGGAATAATATTAAATGATCATTTATTTGTGAAACGATATATTACTTCCTTTCTTATATTTCTTAGTACAACAGGAGATTGGAATTTTCTTCTCAAATACCAACGAATCAACTAAAATAATGCCAAAGAGCGAAGCGCAGCAGCCATATGATAGCAACTCATAATACGTGTTATTGTAAAACAAACATTCTCTCGCTCAACTTTCAAGTGGCGCCGCATCAGCATCGCCAAGCATGACTCTAGTGGAGAGGTTTTATAACTCTATGGCCACATCTGTCATTACGGTAGACTACATCAAGAAAGCGAAAAATTTAAAGTTGGAAAGGGAGTAAGACAAGGAGATTCAATTTTTCCAAAACTGTTTTGTGCGGTCTTGGAGAGAGTGTTCCAAAATTTAAACTGGGATGAAGTTGGAATTAAAATTAATGGCAAATATCTTCATCACCTACGGCTCGCTGATGATATAGTCCTGTTTGCTTCAAATGCGGAAGAACTACAAACCAGAATGGAAGAACTGAATAATGAGAGTTCGAAAATTGGCCTTAAAATGAATTTAAGTAAAACAAAGGTCATATACAATCAACATGCTGCAAAGAGGGAAATAAAGATTAGCGGAGAGCCAATAGGCATAATTGATGAGTATGTTTACCTAGGCCAGCTTAAATGCGAATGCAAAGTTGACTGATGAAATAAATAGAAGATGTAAAATGACGTGGAGTTCGTTTGAAAGACTACACTTTATTTTCAAAAGCAAACTACCAATGTGTCTGAAGCGTAAAGTTTATAATCAGTGTGTCTTACCTGTGATGATGTACGGCTGCGAAACTTGGACATTGAATGCGCAAACGACTCAAAGATTGAGAGTCACACAAAGAGAAATGGAGATATTCATGCTAAGAATAACCAGGATGGACAGGAAGACAAATGAATGAATTCGCGCACAAACAAAGGTAGAGGATGTAATCAAGACTGCAAAGAAGCTGAAGTGGAAATGGGCCGGTCACATAACTAGACGAACAGATGGAAGATGGACGACAAATGTACTACATTGGATTCCTAGAGAAAAGAAACGACCGAGCCGAGGTCCAAATGCAAGATGGGTAGATGAAATCAAGCGTTTTTCAGGAGCTACATGGATGAGGATAGCAGCAGACCGAGATATGTGGAAAGAGAAGGGGGAGACCTTCATCCAGCAGTGGTTAGAAAACGACTGAATATGATGATGATAATGATATAAAATTTCAATACCCCTAATCGAAAAAGCCTGAATCTAACTCCTTGACATACAGATGCTTATCAGAATAATGGAAACACCTGTAGTTGGGAACACGTCAGATGTATGGGTTGGCAGTGGTGTCGTGGCGACCGCAGCGCCGGACTGCTGGTGGTGGTGTGTTAGGTCGGTCTCCATACTACGTCAGGCGTCGTGGAACAGGAGTGTGCAGTGGCTGCAGCAGACGGAGGTAGTGTAAAATGGGAGACCTCTCAAAGTTTCAAAGAGGGCAAATTGTTGGTGCGCGGTTATGTGGAGTGAGTGTGACGGCAGTGGCTAGTGTGTTAGGTGTGTCGCCAGGGACAGTGTCGAAGGTGATGACGGCCTACACAACACACGGGAAAACCACATCGGGGAAGCGGAACAGTGGACGGAAGAAAAGCATCAGTGACAGGGCACGCCGGGTATTAAAGCGCATTGTCACGCGGAACCGTCGTGCCACTGCGGCGCAAGTGACGGAGGAACTCAATCAGCACCTCCCCCAACCTGTTTCGACAATCACAGTCCGCCGCGAATTACATGACATGAACTTACGGGGTCGTGTTGCACGGGTCAAACTTCTCATCAGGGACCAGAACGCTTTAGCACGCCGCAAATGGTGCCGCGACCATGCAACTTGGACCGTTGACGACTGGAAACGTGTGGTATGGTCGGATGAGTCACCATTCACCCTATTCCAAACCACGGGCCGTGTTTATGTGTGGAGAACGCCCAAAGAAGCGTATGATCTGCAGTTTCTCCGCCCAACTGTGAAACATGGCGGCGGCACGGTGATGCTGTGGGCCGCAATATCATGGTTTTCATTGGGTCCTGTGGTCACACTTCGCGGACGCATCACTGCCAACGATTATGTCGCAATTTTAGGAGATTACTTGCATCCTATGGTCCGGATGTTGTTCCCGGACAATGACGCCATATTCCAGGATGATAATGCACCCATTCACTCGCTGGAGTTGTTGCAGCGTGGTTTGGGGAACATCGGGTTGAAGTTCAACACCTCCCCTGGCCCGCCCAATCCCCAGATCTCAAAATAATTGAACATCTGTGGTCCATCTTGGAAACACGACTCCGGTGACGATTTAAACCTCCATCCTCTCTCACAGAACTGGCCGATGCCCTGCACGAGGAATGGTGTAATATTCCACTTGCTACCACTCACGACCTCTATGCCTCCATCCCACGTCGCATCAAGGCTGTTCTGAAGGCGAAAGGTGGCCCGACACCATATTAATCTGGTAAGTTGCACTTTCGTTCAGGTGTTTCCATTATTCTGATAAGCATCTGTATATTAGAAAGTTAAATCATATGTTGAGATATAAAAGGGAAAGAGCAAGATTGGGATGAATTGAGAGGGTTTTGCTTGCCTCGAAAGCTCTGCCGTTTTCAGGTGATCACTGATGATGAGTAGATTACACTATTTTAGGAAAATAGGAATGAAGACTTGAAAGTCAGTTTTTATTCAAAACGAAAAAAAAAAAAAAAAAAAAAACAGAAATCGCCACTCACTGCTATCCGAAACTCATGCGGGAATTTGTTTGTATAGTCAGCGGACCTAGAAAATCACTGGATGTGACGATCAAGTCGCTTGCTCATTGGTTAACTTGTGCTAACACATCATCTGCTTTAGCGATTGTCTTTTATTCTTTTTTCCCTTACCCCCTTACGTGTAATTACATTTACAATATGAGTTTTCGGGTGGGATATGTCGCCGAAAGCTGAAAACTTCAAGGTTTTTGAGTGGAAGCTTCAGAATTTTCATGACTACTGTGGGTCTTCATGCTAATGTTCTCTGGAAGTAAAAGGTAAAAACAGAGTGGATTGACAGACTACTGAATTTATCAACAAAACTGAACACAAATTATGTGGCTAGTTTTTAACATACGGATTTATTTTTAAATGAGGTTTTGTATTGGAGTATACTATTTAATCATTTACTACTCCCATTTAACAATATTGAAATTCGTTATCTTTTAGAAGTATTACTACTACCTCATTGACCTTAATATGTTGTGGAGTAACGTAAAATAATTAACGTGGAAGAATCGACAGGTTGCGATAGCTGGTCTATTCTGCTTATATTAGGTTAATTTTACTTTAGGTTCCCCAGAAGGGCTTTACTTCCGCACATGCCAGTCAGAGATAAATTATATAAAATGCAATGATTCCTTTTTTTTTTTTTTTTTTTGGTGCTCTTTACCATTACACGTTACGTTTAGGTGGGTTAGATTACGCTAGAAAAGTCAAGTTCGGTTATTTTTATATACGCGTTTTGAAATTTCACACAGTTGACACAATCAGTTACTCCCAAAAGGATGGATTACAGGGTCGTTTTCCGTTTAGATTCGCGTGTCGCTTTTTAATTGTTCCTCCGCCGTGCAAATAATTTCCCCTTCCATGCAGTTTTTTTTTTTGCTTCACATTTTTTTTTATCAAAAAACAGGTAAGGATTTTTCTAGATTTTGCAACAGGTATTTTCTTTGGTAATTTTTCCTTTTATGGCTGCTATGTGCGGAATTGAATCCTCAAAAGTAAACGGTAAATGGAGTAAATACAGATAACGCGCGCACGGTTCACAGTTCTGATTAAACCGCTCCAAACAGTTGTGCATGGAATATGACAAGTGTCACAGTTTCAAATCGCCGGTACTTGGATCAGTGAATCGGAACTGTTGAAAACCACCAACCCTGAAAGAGAAGTTGGTGACCAAATTGGTGACATTTATTGGTAATTTAAATGGTGCACAAGAAGTTTAAATAATCTAACTCAACCTAAAACTACGATAATGTAATAGTAAACTGTGTGATTTTCTTTTCTTTAAGTTTGCTGTAAATGGTTTAAACTTTCTAATACTGAGTGATGAAGTAAAAGTAGTAATAAATAACTTAGTTAATAACATAGTAACTAGTAATGCATTCACGACGAATATCAGGGCCGCGGTGGCTAAATCACCTCTGGTGCTAGGGGTTGTCGGTTCGATCCCTGCTCATACCATGTGGGTTTTGTGGTGGACAAGCACCGTGTGCGTGCGTTTTGTCTCAGTACTCCCGTTTCCTCCCACTTTCTTCATTCCGTCAATTCATCCCATCATTATCCATCCGACCTGAGCCAATGTTGCATAAAGACCATACAAATTAAATTTAAAAAAAAAATAGTAATATGAGTGTTCAGCTGTAATGAGTGCATTAAATCCAGTTGACTACTGTTTATAGGGATCACTTATATTCGTCCACTATTCGACGGTGTGAAGAGTCTTCAAAACTCGAAGGCTAGGATGAGAACTGCCTCCAGATTTAGTTCACTTTTTTGAGAACCATGACTTGTAACATATTGATCATTTTCCTGAACACCAAATTCTGTATTGAAAATCCGTCTTGTTGAGAGAGAATAGTTTACCCCCATTTTTTCCCTCGTCAGTGCAGTCTGTATGAAAGAAATTACAATACTTTTCACAGTAAATATTAGGTTTCACTAAGAACACTGCCGAGAGAAACATTTACAGTTGTAAGTAACGTTATGAAAAATCCCAGTTAGAATTCAAAATTTATACGAGAAATGTAATCTTTCTAACATGTGTGGAAGTGTTGAAACGCAAATTATAAAGTGTCGAGACGCATATTTATGCTGACCTAGTCATGCATAGGTTTGAAGAAGAAATTTTACAGTCGGTTAGGCTAAAATTCATAAAATATAACACCATACAACAGAAGGAGCACTTGTATAGTATTACTGGATTTTTTTTATCAGAAGCATTACAAAACATACATCCAAACATTAGGTTCACAGTTAAACATGGACAAAATAATAGTATAAATTTTCTGGATGTCACTATATACAGACAAGTTTCAAAGTAAGATTTATCGGAAGGCAACAGCAGGTTTGCAATACATACATGCCAATTCGTTTCACAGCAATAGGCTGAAGTTTAATATTTGGGCCATTTTTTTTTTTCTTCAGAAGAGCCCTTGTAGTCTGCACTAACTCGGTAGTCCTAAATAGTGAAAAAGAACAAATTATAAATATTGCTATAATAAACGGTTATGGTAGAAACACTATGCTACAAATCTACAACAAGACTTAAAACAGTTTAAAAAATGATCAGCAAGCTAGTGCAAAGGATAATAGGTGGGTGTCCATTCCTACCTTTCCCGCCATTACCGAAAAACTAAAGAAATTATTTTCAGCTGAAAGACCACCCATCAGTATTCAAACACAACTTACAAAATTTAAATCCTATTATGTAGACTCGATTTTTAGTTCAGGTGTTTGCGAAATAACCTGTGAGTGCAAGGACAAATACATTGGTATGACTTAGCGTAATGTTTCTGTACAGTTTTAAGAACACTTGAGAGATTCATCAAAAACCGATGCAGTGTCAGATTTTTCCAAACACCTTTTTGCTACAAAATATAAAATAGGAAACATTAGGATTATTCACCGCTCTGGTAACGTTAATGAACTTGTGTGATTTTTGAAGATTATTACATCAGATCACTCAAACTGAAATTAAAAAAATTAAGCATTAACACCACGTCACTGGATAGAGACTGGGATCAACTTTTGGATAATATTAATACATGCATCTGGCAAAACTCATACCATCCGCACTCCGATGTTAAAATAGCCGCCATTTGCAATTTTTCTGACGAGCCTATTTGGGTGTATATGACCCACTGTGTTTCCCTATTTTAGATGTCCTTGTCATGATTTTTCCTTACTTTGGGACCATTGAAGGCAGTATTATATTGCCGAAGGCCCGTCTAGTTTATTTTAGCCTGCATTTTACTGAGGATTCCTGAACTGTTTGTTAGGTATGATTTTTATTTTTTTAGCAAATTATAAAGTTTCGAGTCATGGAAATTTGAAATAAGAGTGGAAAAGCGGAAAGTCAGAGGTTCTATTTAGATGCAACGCTTATTATGAAAAAAATCTAACCTGGCGTTTTGTAGCTCATCTTCGCTATCAGGAGATGAAATTATAACAGTATTCCTCCTCTTCCCGCCATATTTACCTGTGGTGAACAACTCGAGTATGCATTTAACGAAATAATAATGACATGGCTTTTCGTAACGCTTTTTGGATTGCTGTCTGTCTCTATGTGTGTGTATAGAAGTGTCTGTGTGAATTATCAGAAAGAGAATGAGTGCTATGGAGCGTACATACGGTTGGTGGAAGCTGAGGGTATATTAAGTGAAATGTATCCTTAATTTCAGATTAATTTATGTTCGAAATAGGCAAACAGGCTTATTTCTTTGCAAACAAAACAATTTATTTCCATGTATGCCAGCAAAGACCTCTTTCCTTTCAATGCTACGTATCTGGTGCACCAGATACCTTAATCCTATCATTGAATTGCGTTTTTGCTGACATCTGTCATTGTCTGCTGCCACCGACCCGTTGTGACATCGAAAGCACATCTAGAGGAAGGCAGTTGTAATATAAGATTTGTTGAACCCTTACGAACAACCTAGAGCTTTCAGGTTCTTGGTGAGTATCCCCCCCCCCCAAAAGAAAAAACAGTTACATGTCCTGGGATAATGAGTGAAGCTCTGGATTTAATTACAGTTGGTTTCAGCGTTTGCAATTCTGGCGTATCCAGCCAGAAATAATTGGCTAGGAACGTAACAACTTTCTTACAGGACTTCCACAGGAATATCACTAATGCTAAGAAGAGTTTCTTCCCCCTTATGGGTCACGATATGATTAAAGTGCGTACCTTGCAAAACTGTCCTAGATTTCGAATTTGCTTTCAAATTATTCTCAAGGAAGAAGAAGGTTTGCGAAAAAATAAAAGATAAAATAATAAAATCTTTATAAGAAAATCATTTCACATGAAGTTACCTTACGTATGAGTAGGATTGTTGTAGGCCCTATATTATATTCTGTCAGTATTTGCATTTTCTTTGTGTGGCGATTAATCCGACGTACTTTACGGACTGTGGAGATATAGGTAAATTTCTTCCGTGGCATCTATATGAAACATAATTACCACGATTTTGTTTCTAGTCAAGTCATTGTCGATTAATTTGGTAATTATGTAATATAAAATCGTTGGATTGTTTTTGAATGTGAATTTATTTATAGCCTTTAGGCATCTATGGCTGATGCCGGGAGATGATGTTGGAAGATAGTTGGCTAGGCCCTAGTTTTTTTTTTGTACAGCTGTGGACAAAAGTATTGTCGCATGTCCTTATGTTGTTCCCGTTTATCTACATACCAGTACAATATTTTTCTCAGAATTGTACCATGTGATTGTGCATATTTCTGTAAGTCAAAAAATGTATAAGGGGTTTCAATATATTTATTTTCGTAACAAGAAAAGTTAGTTGTAGATATGGGACAATACTTTTGTTCATAGCTGTACCATCATTGGCCTGGTATGACTGAACAAAGTTCGAATGTACGGTATTTAAAGACCATTTCTTCTGTTTTAGTTCTTCCCTTGTTTGTCTAACACCTTTCGGAACATTGTTCAGTTACACTTATGCCCACCTGTTTGAATTTGCCCGCAATTCATATCATTTCCTTCTTTTTTTTTTAAGTGTTTTTTTTTTTTAAATGACGAAAGTTTTCATCCTGTTGGGCGTTTGCCGAGTTTATTTCCTAACCTATGAGCTCGTTCCACCATACCACTTGTCACTTTCATTTCTGTATATGCCTTCGTGATATTTAAAACTTTCTGTTCCGTTCTATCTCATCTTTCTAGTTTATGTACATCTTCCATGACACCGTATAATTAAATTGTTTCTCTTTGATTGTCCTTTCAAACGATCCATTGTTTGTTCTTGTTTCAACTGCTCCTCAAGTGTAGTAGAGATTCGTGTAAGTGCTGGTTGCAGTTCCACACGTATGGTTTTACACCTCACTTATAATCTCCTCTTTCAGATTCTTTAGCATACTCCTAATATTCTCCATTTTAAGTCCCGGGTTGGATTCCACTGTTTGCGCCAACAATAGAAAAACAGTGAGTGTTGTAATAATTAAAGCACATTTCCCCGCTTCGTTTGTATTTCCCATTCTCTGTTACAATTGCTGTTTTGCTCATTTTCTTCCGCGTAGAAGAGAAACAGCGTATAGCTGCCCTATACTGTTGCCCATCTGACAACGTTGCAACCGAGCCGGCCGGGTAGCCGTGCGGGCTGTGGATTTTAACTGACTGTAAATGGGCGAATCGTGACGGACCGAAGTCAAAAGTTCTGACCAAGACTGGCCCATATAAAATAAAGTTTAGTTTTTAACATTGCGACCGAGAGCTGTCTTGAATACGTCTGACCTCTACGCTGAACTGCCTTGCGAGAGGTCGCCGTCAATAGATGGATGCATATGCTTTTAAGTGACTATGAAGCCAAGGCACTACCTCCTATAATACGACTGATAGTGGCATCTCCCTATGGGAGGTTTAAATTTTTAACGTATCATATTACAATGTCCATTAAGTAGGAGTCGAATTCGGCATGATTTTGACGACTCCGACTCCAGTAAGTCAATAGTTGCTTCCGACTCCGTATCATTGATTAATAATGTAATTCATTCGTGGACATCCATAACTAATGTCTACATAAGCAATACGTATGAAGAATAAGCAAGAACTTCCTTATGTCAACGTGTTTCTTTGAATTTAACATTTTTTTTTTTCAGTACTAATTCAGTTACTCTCTTTCCTACATATTTTACAGTTGACATATGAAGCTTGGTTTTTTTTTCGTACCTTTTCTGCCATAATGTAGCTTTGCGTACATCGTAAAAGCATGTTGTCTCTCACAGAACTAGTGTGTTCAGTCACATGCATCAAAAATATGTTATATAGTTCTTCCAAATTTCACTGTTTCATGTGTAAAAATATACACACATTGTCCAACGCCCTTTTCATTTATTGTTCCCAACACAATTTTAGGGGCTGGGTGGGGTGATTTATTGATTGAGTAAAGGTACGAGCCGACCGCGGCAGCCTTGTGGGTTAGATCACGAAGTCGTGGGTTCGAATCACACCTGGGGCATGAACGTGGGTGGATTTAAACAGCAATGCACTCGTGACGGGCCGTAGTCAATTACTAAAAAAAATGGTCCAAATAAAGTAAAGTATACTTTAACAAATAAATTTACAGTCGCCGTGACCGGGTCTCGAACCCGGATCTCCCACTTGCCGGCTAGGTGTGCTAACTGGATAGCACATACCTAGCCGGCAGCTGGGAGATCCGGGTTCGAGTCCTGGTTACGACAGTGGTCAATTTTTCTGTATTAATTTCACTATTTCACCGTAATAAGCGAAGTTCCTACATCGTTTCAATATTTGTTTTTATTACAATAGTCTTACAAATTCAGTAGTAATTAAGTTAAATTGTTCCGTATGCAGAATCAGTAAGTGTGACCTTAAACACAACAATTTTCATGATACTTCTGCAGCTTTTCTGATGGACTGGTAATAAAGTGAACGTTCATACATTGAAATGAAGTAGGAATAATTCAATGTTTATAAAAGTATTAACACGTATGGAAAGTATTTTCTTCAATATCGAACTCTTTTAACAGAAATGTATGTATATAAATGCATGAAGTTAGTAATTTTCGTGAATCATGAAATATTTACTAGAGTAAATTGCCTGATTTATTTTTCTTCCGGATTGTGATTCTGAAAACCTCTGGAGAAAAAAAATCACCGTGATCCAGTGTGAAGGAGGTCTTCTGTGCGGGAATTTCTACAAACAAATGCTCCACATTGCCTGTGACGGATACTGAATTCGTTTCGGAAATGTATAACAGCTCATATTGAAAGTTTCCCACCTTCTCTGCATATCCTAAATATTGCACACACATTCGTGAAGATATCGTATTTTCATGGCGTTGTCTCATTTCACGTAAGATAAACATACCCCATTGTGGCACCATGCATACATAAAAATGGTCGGCCTCCCTTTTTAAGTTCACCTGCCAAGATATCGTATTTGAGACCGGGGTCTGTGTGGAGACAGCAGCTTGGTGATTGCGTATCAAGTGATTTTCAATATTGTATTTGGTGATAATCTTTGTGCAATTGTGTGCTGTGCATTTAAAATTGCGAAGTTTTGCTTCCATTCGCTGTTTCTTTCGAGGGTTTTCTTCCTTAGTACCATCTCGTTTTGAGGATCCCATAGCAGCGTTCTGGTTTTCCATAATTCAAAAGTTGATAAAAGAATGACTAATTGTAGCCCAATAATCAATTTCAAAAATGCTTTTAAAGATTCGAACTTTTAATTTCAATATTTCAGGCTCTTAAAATACTAATGAATTGCTGAGATGACTCTTCTGTCAGTTACGAAGATTATTCAGTATTACTTTCACAGACAGGTTGTTCGATTTTTTCACTATAATCTGCTGATTCAAAGAAACTCACTCTTATTCTGATGTTAATATGTTTGTATATCCTTAACTACAGCTATTGTTGCATTGAAGCAATCATTGTTAAGAATACCGTAGATTCTTTCTTAAATTTTTGCATAATTGTTTAAAGTAGTTACCCTTGTTTGTAACCTTTATATATATATATATATATATAATAAATCACAGCCATATTCAATCCACAAGTGGATGAGGCCTCTCCGCGAAGGGAGGAGTTGGTCGTCTACTGCTCCCACGCTGACCAGACGGGTTCTGAGAGGAGAGTTGTCTTTGTCTTTTATTCACAGTAGCTCCCCAATTGTCCTCACGATGCTGGGTTAACACCGACATTTTTGAGTCCCCATCGGGAATCGAACCCGGATATATAATGGTAAAACAGGTAGAGAAAAAGGATACTTACATGGTAGATTCTTGAGACAGCTGTACAATTACATCACGAATAGCGTTTTCAACTGGTTGGCGAGAAAATGGACAGAGCGGAGAGATGCGGGACTGGTGTTAAGGAAACGCCATATTGTCATCCAGGTTACAAAACAGACAAGAGGGGTAAACCACACCCTTACCACTTGAGTTCATATAAAACCAATCAACCACATGCAGTACTTACATTATTCCAGCTCCCATCCTTACCATATCAAAAAAAGCTATACCCTTTTCCCTTGCCCTTAGAGGACAACGCCTGAATTCCACCACCTCCGCAACCGAAATCTACAACCAACGCCTCCAGGAGGCTCTAGTTAACCGAGGCTACCCACTTAATCTCGTAACCAAACAAATTCGACGTGCATCCACACACACACACACCACCTGCTCCTACTTCCAAGACCAACCTGAATCCTCCGTCCTTAATCACACAATTTCGTCCTAAAATTACCAAGATCAAACAAGTTTTGCATTCTCACTTCCATATATACTCCAATCTGACCCCGATACCAGATCTGTCTTTCTCACCAAGCCGAGATTAGTTTTTTTTAGCATCCTCCCAATCTTAAATATCATTTTCCACCCAACCCGTCGTCCCATTTGCCATCAGTTCACGTCCACAAATGTAACAGCGCTAGATGTAGAATTTGTCCCATCCTTATTACGTCTTTATCTATTCTATCAACAGAGTCAATGGCAACTTCACTCTACATTCCAAAGGAACCTGTCAAACCTCAAACGTCATATATATCCTAACCTGCACACACTGCCCGGCATTCTGTATGGGTAAAACAGGTGGTCCTTTGAATCTCCGTGTGAATAATCACCGCCACTTTTCCATCACCAACACACCTAATTCGCTAGTGTCTACAAACACGCAATTGCACAACACTGACTTCGATGACAATTTCCGTAGAGCTGTAATCCATACCCTATCCCCCACCACACGCACATCCGCACGTCGTCGTCTCTGGGAAGGAGCTTTCATTCAGGTCTTGAATGCTAAACTTAAACCTGCAGTAACTTTTTTTTTTTTTTTGCGTTGTATATACCGACTCCCACTTTTTGTGATTGACTCAGCTACCTACTCCCTGTTCATTGCGTTCCCTACTATACCATATCCCACTTTTTTCGGGGTACCTTTTTTAAACTCATGCACAGTGTAAGAATATTGTGGTCAAGGATAGACTGTAGTCTAAGAAATTTACATTTTTAATATTTTTTTTCATTGAAAGATATTTGTTCGCATTGGTTAAACTCCGATATTTTTCGACGCATCAACAACGGAAACATTTCAAATGAACCAGTGTTAAGGCTAAGCGAGGAAGAAATTTATAAATGTAGAAAATGGGCATGGCAGTATTTCCGGAGTTCAGGGGCAGTAACTGTAGGATTGAATGGATTGTTGTTCTCGTTTCAAACTAGGTGGTGAGCTAACTTGTAGAGACAAGAACTAAATGCGGTTCAGTTGAACCTGACGAAACTTGAACCCGTAACCTCTCGCACATCAAGCGAGAATGCTAACCATGCGGATAACCAGGGCCTAAGGGATAGAAGGAATTTCCATCAGTTTCATTCGTGCTGCACAATTTGTGCAAAGTTTCTCAATGAAGAATTTCTACGAGAAGTGGAATACTTCAGGTTTTGATGTAGCAGAGCTGGGGTAAGTTCAGCTGAGGTCACAACTCAGAAGAACACACAATAATGTAGCGTCACGCGATAGCTTAATTGATAAATCACCCAACCGACTGTTGGGAGACCGGGATATTTATCCCAGTTAGGTTAAGAACTATTGTATATTTGTACAAAAGGAATCAAGTGTGGTAGCTTGCTTCCAATATTGATGCATGTTTGATTGTACCAATAATAAAGAAACCCTTTCTATTTTTTCCACATTGTGTGGCTCGTTTTTATCTTTTCAAACTCATTGTAGTCTTGAGAATTTTTATGTACGAGTGTCACTCCAAAAGAAATGCGCAACATTCGTTCAAAATCCCAATGACTGCTTCACATTTTTTATATTTATATAGAGTTCATTCCTTCCGCTTGTATTAAAATTGAGTTCAGCCCGTTCCCATGCATGGCGCTGTCATAACACTCCTTCAAGATGGCTGCTGCACCTGATATTCGTCAGAAGCAACTTGTTGTTATCGAGTTCCTGTGTTGTGAAAATGAATCTGATGGAAACATTGACAATGGATTGAAAAAAGGTGTCGACCGCAGTACCATCTTTGTCATGCGGAATATCTAGTGAAAGTGGGCACGCCAATATTCAGAATCTTTGTCTCAGGGGCAGGACGCGCACTGCACAATCTCCTGACAGACGCGTAAAAGTGAAAGAATTGTCACTCCAAGTGGGAATAGGAGAAGCAAGTGTATGCAGAATATTGAAACAGTTAGGGTTAGACAGTGGCTCAGACGTGCCGGTTCAGACTTCTACCGTGCAGGTCCTAGTTCCAATGTGGTGTAAAGCAATTGAAGGGAACGGAGATTATGTGGAAAAGTGCCATTTTGTTCCTATAGGATGTATTAACATATTGTAAAAATAGCAAAAATGTAGAATAAAAATTGAAATTTTAAACAAACACATTTCTTTTGGGAGTAACCCTCGTAGTATCGGATTTCTAGAAACACAAATGAAGTCGCTTTCTTTCTTTCTTGCTTTCTTTTTTCTTTCTTTCTTGCTGTCCTTCTTGCTTTCGTTCTTTCTTGCTTTTCTTTCTATCTTTCTCGCGTTCTTTCTATCTTGCTTTCTTTCTTTCTTGTGTGCTCTCTTTCTTTCTTGCTTGTTTGCTTTCTTGATTTATTTATTTCTTGCTTGCTTGCTTTCTTTCTTTTTTCTTTCTTACTTTTTTGCTTTCTTTCTTTCTTTCTTTCTCTTTTACTTTCTTTCTTCCTTTTTCTTGCTTTCTTTTTGCTCTTGCTTGCTTGCATGCTTTCTTTCTTGCTTGTTTGCGTTCTTTATTTATTTGACAAACTCCTAATCACTCAAAGGTCATTTTACGTAGGATATTAGCATAGAACTCATAATACTTCCCCATTTTTTTCTCTGTGCTAAAACTAATGTGTTTTTTTTTTAAAAAAAGCACGTGATTTTGAATTCATTCGTTAGGTAGATCTGGCATAGATGTCTATTATGAGGTCTATGCCAGAGATGCCTAGCGGATGAATTCAAAATCACTAATGAACAACAACCCATTAGTTTTAGCGCGGACAGAAATGGGGAAGCTTGCTAAGTCTATCTGTTATGAGGTCTATGATATTACCAACATCAATAACAACAAAGAGAGCAGTTGGAAAAGAATAGGTCCTAATTTTATTCAGGGTACCATACCAGCATTTACCTTGTGTGGACGAGGGAAACTAGGGAAAAACTCAGTCAGGATGGACGATCACAGGTGGCAAACCCACGATATTTCAAAGACAACGATCTTACCAATTGATCTACGGCCGCTCGGTGAATACATGGTACTTTTCTCCATATGCACTATTCGAGAACTACATAATAGTCGGAACGAACCCCATCGTAATTATACTATGCTGGTGTCGAAACGCAGGAACCGCCTGACCTTAGCTCATTCGGTAGAGCATTGACTTCACGTACATCATTAATTCCCAAAATGTTTCAAATATTGACTCCATGCTCAAAACTTGGCTTGTTGATTAGACTAGCATTGCTCCCAGTCGACCGTTTCTTTTCGTGTACTTCAGGTTTATTTTATTTATTTATTTTTCAACACAATTACCATTTTGAAAGATATTTTCGGGTCTTACGTCATGAATCTTGTATTTTTTATTTATATTGTACAGTTTCATTTACGCTTGCGATTTACGTGTACTGCTCACTCAGAATCTGGTGGAAAATATTTTGTCGATATAACGCAACAATATTTCACAGTTCTTTTAGTTAATTTGTCTTCTTTTTTGTATTTCAGACGTGGAGCAAAGTCAGTTTTTTTGGAATGTGTTATTGCCATTTGTTTGATACCTTTTGTAAATGACGTACTCTTCTTTTCTTGAATTAATTATTTTCGCCTGTGAATCAAAATGGACATTGATGAAGTGTTTCAGAAGATTGGTGAATTTGGAATACAGCAGAAGAAGTACTACGTTTTGTTATGTTTGTTAAATGCTTACGCTGCATTTCATATGATTCAACTTGTATTTACAGGTTGGTATTCAGTTTCTAAATTTTAGTGTCAATAATAATAATAATAATAACAACAATAGAAAACAAATACGATAGTGATGATGATGCAAGACAACCCAGTGGTGAATAACATTTCAAATAATAATAATAATAATGTGTATTTTATTTTGTTGTGTTCGGCGTAAGATTGCTGATCTAATATAACAAACATATTTTTTACCCATAATGTGGTATCACTAGTAATGATATTTGGGATATGTTCCATAAATCCATCATTCTTCTTCTTCTTCTTCTACTACTACTACTACTACTACTACTACTACTACTACTACTACTACTACTACTACTACTACTACTACTACTACTACTACTACTACTACTACTACTACTACTACTACTACTACTACTACTACTACTACTACTACTACTACTACTACTACTACTACTACTACTACTACTACTACTACTACTACTACTACTACTACTACTACTACTACTACTACTACTACTACTACTACTACTACTACTACTACTACTACTACTACTACTACTACTACTACTACTACTACTACTACTACTACTACTACT